>CAMXCT020000791.1:616269-681269 GCA_947184155.2 Cladocopium goreaui | reverse complement strand
GAAAACCCCATGATCTTCATGGGAAAATACCTATGGTTTCCGGTGAACATTTTCCCAACAAAACCAATCCATTGATCACAAGACAAACAGAATCATCCCAGGGATCGGAACTGGCACCTGAGGAAAAACATGGGGCTATGGCTTGGCATGGCAATTCAAATGTAAAATGAATTGGGAAATAGTCAACTATAAAGGATGATACTTGATGGGATTATATGGGATGAGATGGGATTATATGGAATGATACAATGTCTGGTTGGTGGTTTCAACCCCTCTCAAAAATATGAGTTCGTCAATTGGGATGATGACATTCCCAATATGATGGGACGGGAAAAATAAAATTCATGTTCCAAACCACCAACCAGAATGGATTGGTTTTCCTAAGGGAAAATGTGAAAACCAGAAAACCCCATGATCTTCATGGGAAAATACCTATGGTTTCCGGTGAACATTTTCCCAACAAAACCAATCCATTGATCACAAGACAAACAGAATCATCCCAGGGATCGGAACTGGCACCTGAGGAAAAACATGGGGCTATGGCTTGGCATGGCAATTCAAATGTAAAATGAATTGGGAAATAGTCAACTATAAAGGATGATACTTGATGGGATTATATGGGATGAGATGGGATTATATGGAATGATACAATGTCTGGTTGGTGGTTTCAACCCCTCTCAAAAATATGAGTTCGTCAATTGGGATCATGACATTCCCAATATGATGGGAAAAATTACTTTACTTCGAGTTATCCCCACCATGACATCTATACGTTTTGTTACTGGCAAATCTTCTGGCATTCTATCTGACATATCTTCTGGCTATACGTCTGGTTGGTGGTTTCAACCCCTCTCAAAAATATGAGTTCGTCAATTGGGATCATGACATTCCCAATATGATGGGAAAAATTACTTTACTTCGAGTTATCCCCACCATGACATCTATACGTTTTGTTACTGGCAAATCTTCTGGCATTCTATCTGACATATCTTCTGGCATTTTATCTGGCATATCTTCTGGCATTCTATCTGGCATATCTTCTGTCATTCTACCTGGCATATCTTCTGCAATATGTTCTGGCATATCTTCTGGCACTCTATCTGGCATATCTTCTGGCATATCTTCTGACATTTTATCTGGCATATCTTCTGGCAAATCTTCTGGCAAATGTTCTGGCAAACATTCTGGCACTTTATCTGGCATACCTTCTTGCATTCTATCTGACATTCTATCTGGCATACCTTCTGGCATACTATCTGGCATATCTTCTCGCATTTTATCTGGCATATCTTCTGGCATTCTATCTGGCATATCTTCTGGCATCTTACCTGACATGCTATCTGGCGTTCTATCTGGCATATCTTCTGGCATCCTATCTGACATATCTTCTGGCATTCTATCTGGCATTCTATCTGGCATGGCTTCTGGCATTCTACCTGACATATCTTCTGGCAGATGTTCTGGCATATCTTCTTGCATTTTATCTGGCATTCTATCTGGCATATCTTCTGGCATTCTGCCTGGCATATCTTCTGGCATTCGATCTGGCATATCTTCTGGCATTCCATCTGGCATATCTTCTATGAGTGGATTGAAAACCATCTTTGAATGGTATGTCCACTCAGTGCACAAATACCGGGATATTTTGCTCCAACTCCCTCCGTGTCTGGCTATGGATCAGAGTGATTAACCATTGGTAACCATTTGTTTGACTGAAGACAGGAAGTGCACATGCTTCCCCAGCGCTACTTCATCAGCTGCAACAACGACCGTTTCAATCCTGCAGAGGCCTGGGAGCTTTTGTGCAAGGCCGTGCGACCTGAGCCAAGACAAGACGGACCAATTTCAAGCCTTACAAGCGACAGCGAGCATGTCTTATATATCTTTACTTCTGCATTTTTCTTTGCTGGAGCGATGAGAGCTAGGGCTCAAACTTTGAAGTGTCCGGCCAAGTCAACAAAATTGAGGACGAACGCACTGCTGGAACATTGAGTCGAAACAGTCCCGCAGGCAGTACATAGTTTCAAAGATCCCAACGCATACATTTTGACATCTCTCTGCGCAAGTCTCTTCTGCGCGCTTGAACTTGCGCGCCTTCTTCTTTTGTATCTTTTTGTGTTTGGGGATCTTTTGCCAGTTCTCGCTGGACGTTTTGCGAAGGTGGGAAGCATCCTGGCAGCACCAGCACCCCACTGTAGCTGGCGATCACGTGCATTTGTTGCATTCATGCCAAGCAACATGCAGGAACGAAGACACTTCCACGACCAACCTGTACTGGTAAACCCCGGATGCACAAATGTAGCAGCACTCTTTGAGTTTGTTGCCAGTTTTTGCTAAGTCACTCCGGATGAAGATCGGCGAACGCTGCATGAGCATGAGATCTTTGGGGAAAACACGGCGCCAGCCAACCTGAAAAAAATATATGAACCAATTCTGCAACTCTCGCATCTCTCGCTTCAGGCAAACAACCACTAAGATGCTGGCAAGTCATGGCTTAATGCTGCAACCACATGCAAATCCTACACAAACCTGATCCACTGGGCCCGAGCAATATGTGAAAAAACAAATGGCTGTAGCAGGTCATGTTTATCAAAAAGGCGAATCACGTTCTTCAAGCAACCTACTGTGTCAACGCGGCGACAGCACATGGATGTTTTCTCCCCCACATGCGCAGCATCCCGCATGTCTCTTACCACCTCCTACACGGAGGGCTCATCGGGCTACGAGGAAAAGCTTGCTTTGTTTTGTACACATTCCTTGCATTTCAGTTCCTTCGGGCGATAGCTGACCTGTGTCTGAAATATTGGTGGTATTTTTGCAATGGTCGTCACTGTACGGTATGTTATGTTGAATTTCCACTGGCACTGTTCATCAAGTACAATCAGCCCCAATAACAAAACCGAATTGTGTTTGCGGATTCTCACACAAGTAAAGTGAGTGAACTCGAGACTAAACAACTGTCCAGGATGGTGTCCAGGTTTGCTTGTTTTTAGGAGTTGGCCACACTTCCGGCTTCTCACAGTCAGACCAGGTGCGGTCATCGCATTTCATCATGGATCCCAAGCTGGGAACTGCTTCGTTGGCATTGGCGTCAACCAGAGTCGGTAGTTGTTTTTTGTGTCATCTGAGTTCACCTGCTCATAGATTCGGTCATGTTCAGGAAGCCAACTGATGGACAGATGGCAATTGCACAATTCCAAACCGAATTGAGTTTGCAGATTCAGTCACACTACGGGCATTCACGAAGATGTGGTGATTGGTCCTTCAGCAGCACCCACACCGTGAAGTCCGGCGCTGGGGGCTTCGGCGACCTTGGCAATTGCATCAACCGTGGGCAATGGAGGCGCCTGTTTTCTGGGCTGCCCCGGCCGACTTCTGCAAAGCCAGACCTTGCTGGGCATGGAAGTATGTGGAAGTGACCCCGCATGCATCTCACAATCCAGTAACTAAGGCAAGCGCTCCCGAAGAGATTGCGCTGTTCGGCGGGGCAAAGTCCGGTCTGCAAGCAATCGTCCCACCGGAAGTTGCAGCACCTGGCAAGGAACATGTTTGGAGGCAGCGACATCACCACATGTTCTGGGACTGCGACGTGGTCAAAGCCGGCCACCTGGGCCCAATATGCCCTCACGTTGCAAAAAAAGGTGGCACCCGGCCACAAAGTAGCAATAAGATGCAATAAGCCAATGAGTCATGATGGCATGAAATGATTTGCCCACAGCGCGCTGGGACCAAGGCTGCCAAAATCTCAGTACTAATGTTGTGCAGAGCGCACCGCCCCCCTGCCAGGCTTCAACAAGTTGCGCGGATGTCGATGCCCTGGCGTGGCTGGTAAAACATTGGAGAAAACTGAGAGCAACTTGTCAAACTGCAGCAACTTATTTCATCTAGCTGATTTAACTTGTCAAACTGCACAATTGTCAAACTTCCTCATCAGGTTGAGACCCCCCACTCATCTTCCCAGATCAAGCCATGCAGTATGGGCGCTTCCCATAAGCTCCAAGTCTGACAAGTGTCACCAATGTTCTGGAGCACAGCATCACGGGCTCTTCTCATGATGTTTTAACCTGGTGCTGATTGCACGCTCCAAACGACTGCTTCTGCTTTCACTTACACGTTCACTAATGCTCCCAATTGCGTTCTCCAAATTCCAACACTAATTCCGCGTTGCACCAAACATGATCGAATCCACGGACCGATGCGCAATCGAGCGCTCCTTCCATACAGATCCCCACGCTGTTTTCTGCGCACCTGCATCTATTCATTCATGATCATGTATCATTATTTATTAAAACGCATTATGTGAACTACTATTTCTCCCCAAACAGCTCTTGAGCTCAATGGGGTTCTCAATTCTTCCTAGAAACAGTCTTTGTTCCATCATGATTTGCTGGTTCCTCTAGATTCCGGCTCGGGTTCCAGCGCTTCCTTCTTCTCTTTTTCCCCTTCTCAGGAAAGGGGCGAACAATGAATTTTAGTTAAACATGACCTTAATGGAAGCATGGATTGTTGCGGTTTGGGGTCTACGCTGGCGAGAGGAATTACATAGTAACCACGCGCAAGAGGAAGTGACGAAAGTCTCCAAATATCGGGCTTATATGCGAGATGTGACTGACAGAGTCAATGATAGAGGACTGAACTGTGTACAGGCGAACCAATCCACATCCAATTTTGTGACCGGTCGAATTGCTGACGACTCAGTGACAGACCGACCAACGTGCTAACTGACTCACTCAGAGCCGCCCGTGGCCTCATTTGCGACAGCTTCATCCACATCCCAGGGAGAAGTGAAAACTTCGATGTTTCGAGGGGGTCTCTCATCATAGCCGCCTGCAGGCACACGGGCAATGACCCCCACGCAGTGGTTTCAGCATGACCCGGCGCCTTCTGTCTGGCTTTCATCGGAAGAGTTGGTGTCGAAAAAGCCAAACGACGCGAGGCCGCTGCCATTTGGCAGCGCGTCAAGCCAACTTCCTGGGCAAGGCATGGCAAGGCGCACGAGCTTCAGCTTTCAAGCAAAGAACAAACCGAACACCAAACACATACAGTATGCGTGTGCGATGCTCATGCATTCCAATCAGGGTCTAAATCTTCTGGCATTCTATCTGGCAAATCTTCTCGCACTTTATCCGGCATATCTTCTGGCATTCTATCTGGCATTTTATCTGGCATTCTATCTGGCATATCTTCTGGCATTCTATCTGGCATATCTTCTAACATTCTATCTGGCAAATTTTCTGGCGTTCTCTCTGGCATACCTTCTGGCATTCTATCTGGCATATCTTCTAACATTTTATCTGGCATATCTTCTGGCATTCTATCTGGCATATCTCATGGCATTTTATCTGGCATATCTTCTGGCATTCTATCTGACATTCTATCTGGCTATCTGGCCGTTGAGGTCCAGCGGTGCACACTGAGCTGGGCAGGTCCCAGGTTGAGGTCCAGCAGGAAGGTCCCAGGTTGAGGTCCAGCGGTGCACACTGAGCTGGGCAGGTCCCAGGTTGAGGTCCAGCGGTGCCCACTGAGCTGGGAAGATCTCAGGTTGAGGTCCAGCGGTGCCCACTGAGCTGGGAAGGTCTCAGGTTGAGGTCCAGCGGTGCCCACTGAGCTGGGAAGGTCCCAGGTTGAGGTCCAGCGGTGCACACTGAGCTCGGACGTTGGCAAAGAGCTTGGCGAAGAGTTGGCAAGGCAACAGTGGACGTGGAAGTGGAGGCAGAGGTGGTGGAGGAGATGCTGGCGGAGGAGGAGCAGGAGGAGCAGGAGAAGGATAGCTAGCCGAGGAGGAGGAGAACAACTCTGATAAAATCTAACAACCCTCACCTGGCAGGTGGGGAATTTAAAGAAGAACAATGTCAACAAAATTTACTAATCTATTGCTTGCCTCACGAGCTCAACAAGGGAACGTGAATAAAACTTATTTAAATTAGATTCTAATTGTATCAAGATCCGGAACTAAATCAATGACCATTTTTTCCTGGCAAAGATGTTCATTTTTACATTCCACATGGAAGGGAGTGGATCTAACATTCACCAATTTGACCAATTTGACGTATATTCACTGTGGAGTTACCACCGGATTCCCGGTCAATTTGCTGTTAAAAATCCCCCTACCCCGCTGGAACATCGACCCAGCAAAATCAAGGATTATCCCATGCCTAACAATACTTAAACAAACATTAACGTGGTGAAAACAATAGTAAACCATCGCCCAAATCACCATAAATAGGTGGTATAAATCATTCCCAAATGGGTAGTTTATGATTGTTTTAACCACATTAAAACCCATTTAAACAACATTTGAAGCCATGCAATCCCCGAGCCCCAAAGCATCTGGCGCCATGCGACCCTTCAAGGCCATGATAATCCGATGGATTGGAGCAGGTGTAAACCAACCCATTGGGGCCTGCCGGGTCAAGTTCAGATTCCTCCAATCTGTCGTTAGAAAAACCACAATTAACTTCGTGGGGAACACGAGAAACTCTAGTTTCTTGTAAACAAAAGTAACATGACACAAACAGCCCGCCCGACCGGAAACCGCGCGTGGCGGCGTTGACATTTGTGAATAACCTCTTTAATAAAAAAAGTGCATCAAACGCGAGATTTCGGCACACTTCATTTTTTTGGGGTTCTTTTTCGTGGCAATTCCATGGTGTTCTTTTTTTTGATCATTTCGTGCTGTGGAAATGAAGTTTTTTCTGTTTTGCAAGTCCAAAGAACAGAGGCAGCAACGAGTGCCTGTGAGTCATTTTCCCACACGTGCCAGTCGAAATTGGGACGATTCAGCCAAGCAACGCTTGCTGTACAGCTTTTGCTGCAGTCTTCAACATGTCTTTGCACATACTGATGTAACGCCACTGCCAACAGCGTAGTTGCAATTTGAAGAAAAAGGTAACAACGTAGTTGCAAGTGATGTTAGAAGAGTCAACAACATAGCTGCAATGTGAAAAAACAGGTAACAACATAGTTGCAAGTATCAAGTGATGTTAGAAGAGCCAACAACGTAGTTGCAATGTGAAAAAACAGGTAACAACATAGTTGCAAGTATCAAGTGATGTTAGAAGAGCCAACAACGTAGTTGCAACGTGAAAAAACAGATAACAACGTAGTTGCAAGTGATGTTAGAAGAGCCAACAGCGTAGTTGCAATTTGAAAGATAACAGATAACAACGTAGTTGCAAGTGATGCTAGAAGAGCCAACAACGTAGTTGCAATGTGAAAAATACCAGATAACAACGTAGTTGCAAGTGATGTTAGAAGAGTCAACAACGTAGTTGCAAGTTAGTAACGTACTTGGAAGTTCTTCGCGGACAGAACGTTAATAACCCACCCCACCTACCCCATGAACGGGGTTAGAGAAGTGAGTAACGTATTTGAAAGTTCTTCGCGGACAGAACGTTAATACCCCACCCCACCCTACCCCACCCCATGAACGTGGTACTTGAAAGTTCTTTGTGGACAGAACGTTATATAATACCCCACCCCTCCCCACCCCACCCTACGTCATGAACGGGGTTAGAGAAGTTAGTAACGTACTTGAAAGTTCTTCGCGGACAGAACGTTAATACCCACACCCCACCCGACCCTACCCCATGAACATGGTTAAAGAAGTTAGTATTACAAGCACGGTTTTGGGTCCGCTGGCGAAAATATGCGTCACTACACGTTCGGTTTGCGGTCCCCCGGCACAAACAACTGGTCTGGACTGTTACTTGTCTATCTTCTTAGGTCTTATTGAACTGGGATTCTTCCGCTTAGGGTCTTAGGTCATGATGATGATCCCGTGATCCATTGGATAAACAAAACTGCTTGGTGCGTGATTCCGATGCCAGGAAGGCCCGAGTCCCATTGGATTGGTTTAAGGGAACATCATTATTCATTGGATACCAATAACATCATTATGAAGAGAACTTTCCGGTAAAGTTTTATTGTCCATCATGATTTATATATGTATACATTTCAGATCTTCCAAAACGGGGTCATCCCGAAACCAGCAGTTCCCAGCAGTTCAACACACGCGCCTAAGGTGGCACCACCATCCGAGAAGGATTCTGCCATGGAGCTGGGCTTCGGAGGTCATGATTTTGACACATACCCAGGTGGGGTACAATATGGTACAATGGGATTTTTTAGCAACAAACAGATGGTGATTTCATGGTGATTTTACCATGAAAAATTGTGATTTCATGATATTTAACGGGTAAATATGGCTTTAAGTTCGGAATGTGTTTTGTTTTTGTTTTTTCGGCCCCAAGTAGCAATTGGCTATTTTGATGGGACAAACGTGGACAAACATTCCGAAGTGTTATTATGTTTGGCTTGGTGTTAGCCCACACCCATATCAGGTAAATTCATCTGTATACTATCTATATATATATATATATGCATATTTATACATATATCTCTATACAATAAACTAACACCAGCAACAATGGAGTTTTCAAATGGAATCAAAGGCTTGACGCAACATTTGGATATCGTAGATGCCAGCCCAAGATTGAACTACTGTGGATGGTTGCGAAAAATCCTGCACCACGATGGTTGAAACCCGATAAATCATGGGATGTTTACCACCGTTTTCAACTGGGGATTTGGATTTCGCTGGCCCATCCACAGTAGATGTGGAAAACCCATGGAAAACCATGGAAAACCCATAGCTATGGAACAGATCGTAGGTTCTATAATGCCAAATAAGAACTGGGTCGCTTTTCAGCATGAGGTTTCTTCAAGTTACCAGCTCTGTGACATCACTGGATCATCATTCCAACTAGCACCACCATGACAAATTACGTTCATATTTTGGAGTTTCGCCTAGCTCAGACCTGTTTGCTCCTGTCGGTTTTACTGCTGCGCATTTTCGATTAAGATTAGCACAGCCAGCCTTAGATACCTTACATCTCTTTTTAGCAGGATAATATACATAAATATATATATATAGATATAGATATAACATTAAATAAATACATATATATATATATATCACTATATATATATATACATATCATTATATATATAATGATATATATATATATCATTATATATATATACACCATTATATCCCCATCTATAGCTATAATATGAAGGTTTCCTAAAAGAGGGGGACCCCCAAATCATCCATCTTGATAGGATTTTCCATTAGAAACCATTCATTTTGGGTACCCCTATTTCTGGAAACCTCCATGTATATATATATATGTGTGTATATTATATATATACATACAGATAGATAGCTCATTATTTAAAGATATTTAAAGCCCAAAGGACCCATCCAAGCTTACCCCATTTTGTGGGAAGGGATGCTGGTTCCACTTCCGTCGGCAAATTCCGGCCTCGAGCGTCCTTGACCAAATTCTTCCAAATTTCTTCACCTTCGCCCAAGGATAAAAGAATGCCGATTTTTAGGTGCCTGAATGATTTGAATGATTTGATGCCGGTTTTTAGGTGACTGAATGTTTTGAATGATTTGATTTGATGTTAACTTGTTTACAACTGCAAAAATAGAGATCAAACAAATTGCCACCCAAAAATGCAACTTATGTCCAATGGCGTGTTGAACAACTAAAGTAAAAAGTGATGCGAGTAAAACATGGGCATGGATTTGTCCAAAATTAGGTCCAGAAAAATCAGAAAATTGATGGAACACACACAAACATTACCCGAATCTGTGGTCCCCCTGGGTCTTAAAATATGAGGAAATTACTCCCCGAAGTTTGGCCAGCTATGTAGAGACATCATGTGACGGGAATTCACCCAATGAACTCCATCGCTTTGTCCAAACATGTGGGATTTACATGGATTTACAGGCAGTTTCAATGACCAAAACATCAGAAACCCATGGGATTTTAGAGTGATCTATGTCTTTATACAATCCTCATGCAGATATACCCGATAGTAGACAAAGACAATATGATATTGGTAAAGACGAATGATGTCACTTTAATTTCAAACAACCCAGCAGGATCAACAAACACATGTACCTTGTTTTTTACATTCAAACCATATCATATTACTTAAATTGGATGTTGGAATGGCTAATTATATAACAAACATATGAACGACAATTATAAAATGAACGGTAAATACAGCTAAACAAACTTACCTGGGTTGAAAGTAATGGGATTTTAAGAACTAAGCAAACTTTGACCCATACCAATATAGTTCTTTTGTTTTTTACATTAAAAAAAACATTACAATAGACATAATCGTGGACATTAGCATGGCGCTGGAAAGATCGAATGTGTTATTAATTTAGCAAGGAAATAGACTTTGGTAGATAAAACTATGTAGCGCCAAAATTGAACTAGGTCGTTGAAAACATGGAATTTCATCTTCAGGTTACCATACCAACTCTGTGATATCATGTTATGTTTTTTGCTTGAACCCCTGTCCAAAAAAAATGTTTAAACCAATTATGGATCATCATCCCGTGTTTGAAGATGGAAACACACACAAACAAGTGGCAAGCGACGCGAAACCCATGCAGTTCCTAATGTTGTAGACATTTTAAATTTATGAAACCCTCTTCAAATGGTTCACTGTGAAAGGTATGGTTTATCCTTGGCATGCTACGCTTTGAGCATTGATTGTAAAGAACAAATGTGACACCCTATCTCAATGAAACAAGTGGTTTTTTGAAACAAACCCTCGGCTACTCAAAGATTGCAAATGGAAACTAATTTCTCATGGATCGGAATGGAAAATAAACACAATTCATATGCATACCCTCCTGGAAACTAACATAGATGTGGAACATCCATGAAAATCCACCTTTTTGTAGATAATTCTAGGATATTTCTAAGGATTTCCCAATGTATTTTCCACACCGACCGTGGCACCTGTGTGGAGATTCAATTTGTACACGCCACCGGCAAAATCCATGAAGACCGTCGAACCGTCACCTGCGGCGCAACGTTCGTGGTGTGTTTTATGTGCGAGGGTTTTTTTGGGTCAGAAGAAACGCAAATCTCTGTGGAATTCTGTGAAAAAATCATCATGCTTCCAGATTCAACATGTTTGTTTTCCCTTAATGTTGTAAGATTAGACGCATTCGTATAACATGTTGGACGATGGTAATGGATTTCCTCAGATTTTGTGCATCTTGAAAAGACATATATCAAAACAAAACTGATGTGTAGTGTCACTGCTGTGTTGGCAAGAATGGAAGGTCTGACTGACAAAAGTACAACCATTCGACCACTTAGTACAACCCACAACAAGGCATGCAACAACCACCAGTCGGAGGTTATATCAGTTTGATAGTGTTAATCCCCCTGGTTTTATGAGAATCAATATACGCAACTTTCTCATTTTCTGATTCAAACGCAATTTGGATGTGTCTGAG
The DNA here is from genome assembly GCA_947184155.2 of Cladocopium goreaui. Taxonomy (NCBI): domain Eukaryota; class Dinophyceae; order Suessiales; family Symbiodiniaceae; genus Cladocopium; species Cladocopium goreaui. The sequence continues at coordinate 669,931 of CAMXCT020000791.1, read as the reverse complement.
AATAAGGTACAATTCCAATGGAATATCATTTTTTTTCTCATTGACGTGCCCACAATAGTTAAATTGGGATATCTGCCTTGACAGAGCCATATCTTTGGAGATTTGGAGAAGGGCCGCTTCGTTTGCCAAGGATATCCACGGTCTTAACATCGAAGGAAAATACCCGTCTCAACCAGTCATCCCGTTGGTATGTTTTTTTTTTTCAAAATTCATCAATATATATATATATATATATGTATATATATGTATATATATATATATGTATATATATATGGGTAAATTACAAAATATTTCACGCACCTGAATTAAGGCCATTTGGGGATGATTTCCCTTACTAACCATTATTCCCAGTGAGGTCGCAGTGAGGTCGTTATAATTTACCCAGATATATATATAATATAAATGATCAGATGTTCAAAGCCAGATTTTTGATAGCATATCCCATCATTATCCAATTGTTATTCCCTTCATTATTTCATTAAAAAAACAATTGCCATTAAAAATATAGTATATAAATTTGATTACATGAAATTTTGATAAGCTGGACTCTTTTCACACATTACCCTAGGGCACCTCGTAACATAGATGTGGAAAAACCATAGTTTCCCTAGGGACATATCCGCTGGTAAACTAACATAGCGAACTGGAAAATCCCCACTGTTCATAGATAAATCAACGAACCAAATGGCCATTGTCAGCTACGTTAAATTACCAGAGGGTAATCGTCATGAATTCACCATGTAAATGTTTACATAGATGTGGATGGAAGAAATCCTGCACCACCTTGGATGCTTGAAACCCTATAAATAATGGGATGCTTACCATCTATCAACTGGTGCAGGATCTCGCAACCATCCACAGATGATGTGGAAAACCCATGGAAAACCATGGAACCATGGAAAACCCATAGCTATGGAACAGATTGTCAGATCCATGAATGCCTATGAATCACCGCAAAATCCCACTAAATCCCGCTAAAATCCCATTAAATCACCATTTTTCTTACTTAAATCAACATTTTCCTATGGTTTTCCTATGAACAGAGGATCATCGTTTACGAGCTCCACCTGGGAAGAGCGGAGTGAGGTTCCAAACCTGCAGGCACCGACCAATTCGTTCAAAAACTGGTGGACACAATGGGAAAATAGTGATCTGGTTGGTGGCTTCAACCCCTCTGAAAAATATTAGTCAATTGGGATGATTATTCCCATATATTAAGGAAAGTAAAAAATGTTCCAAACCACCACTTTGTACCGCTTTGTGCGTCGCTCTGTCTTAGGTCTCGAAGACAGCACGTTGGCTGTAGAAGAACGCTACTAAGGTTGTGACATGGCAGTCACTGGCACCGGTAGGCTGTCCATCGCCGGTGATTGCCGCCGAAAGGGCTCGGGGGCGAACACCTCTTTGGAACGGAGACGCGCCTCACTCACAGCCCAAACACCACCATACGACATGAGCTCTGTCACATACATTGCTTTGCAACGTAACCCCGTTGGGTTGGATGTACCCAACACAAAACTTAAACAATTCAGCATCAGGACCAGAGTGGGACACCTCCCCGATCCGACATACACGGAGCACAAGCACCAGGACAGCAGAACTGAAAGTCTGAGCCTGTAGCAGTGCAGATGCAAACCCCAGAAAAGTCATCAAGACCACGGGCGTCAGAGCCATCACAACCCAAGTGGCAAAACCATGCACAGCATCATTACCACCTTTCGGAGGTGACAGCGCCCGCCCACCCCGTCATTCAAACGACAGGGCGCCATGGGACATTCCCCCAATCCCACAGCAAGCATCGATCAGCAGAAAGTCATTCCAGGTGTGTGAAGTGCGAGACAAAACCTTAGTATCTGAGCCAATTTCCAGCATGGGTATCGGATCCTGCTTCATCACAATCACCACAAACAGGGTGACCAAACCAGATCCTCCATCCACCACACCAGAGTAGGTCATAAGGCAGTTCGCATGCACAACCCTCAGCAAATGACGCTCATGCTTCGGGTCAACAACCTCCACCTCGACCACAACAAAGATCACCTGGCCAGTGTCCACAGGCGCCATGTCCATGACAAGATCCATGGCACACAGCGCGCAACCCAACGCTCAACGTTCGGCATGGCACGGCCGCACCAGCTGGTAGGTGTTGAGCCCACGGCTGTTCCAAACCACCAACCAGTTATTTAATGGACCATGAAATGAGGACTAACCACAGTTTTTGGAAAATATTGATACTTATAAAACTATGGCAACTTTTCTACTTATCATACAAGTTGGAAAAAATTCTACACATAATGGTTGGAAAATAGTGCAATGTGGGTCCCCCCAGTTATGTTTGTTGGTTTATAAACCCCATGAAAACTTTAGTTATAAGTAGAATAAACAATAGTTATTGGAGTTATGTGCACCAACTTGGATATCTAGGGGGCCCCACATTGTGGATATTATGGGAATTCATAGGAATTCATGGGACTTAATGGGAAGAATGTGGGCAAAGCAATGATAGATGGTTTATAACAACGATTTGTGGTAGATTTGAGAATGGTTTACTCTTGCTTTACTGTCATTATAGTGGATTTCAAGGGAAATTCAGGAAATTATAGGAACGAATGGGCATTCATTGGGCTTAATCGGGATATTCATAATGGGGATATAAATGGACATGTACGATGGTTTAGCCATATGGAAACGACGGATTTACCCATATCTGATATGGAAATGAGGGATTCGACGAAGAAATACGGAGACGCAATGGGTTCCCATGTGGCCATGTGATGGCGATGAGGACCCCCACAATTTGATAGGTGTGTCGGAAAATCGGCTACACCTTCAAAATTATGGAAATTCTAAATGGGGAAAATTAGCCAATGGATTCAGGGGTGCCCTATGTTCAGACAAACCAATTTGATGATTTTGGGATAATTCTGGATTTTCTATGATCAAAAGTTCTAAATTCTATGGGTAATGATCAGATTCATGCATTAAAAAATGGGATTGATGGACAGTTTTGGAATTTGATCACCGGACAGCGGGCATCCCGCAACATGAATAAAACTTTAGACAACGTGTAACCAACCTGACACAATTAGTAAATTAGTACACTAATTGTGACAAACTCCGATCTAAATAATCATTCATCTAGATATTACAACCAGTGGCATACCAATCTGATCATTTAACATCTAAAATACACGTTGGACAACATTAGTGTTGGCAATATCTAAAACCATCTAAAATCAGGATATTACCAAGCAGCGCAACTTCACCCAGCTGAGTTTGTCTGAACAAATAAGGGGATTCGGAAAACCCCTCAAATCCAGGGGATTGAATCATCGTTTTTCACTCGTAAATAGCCATACATGGTGTGTATATATATATATGTTATACCCCATTTTAAGACAGTCCCATATGTTGTTTTCTGACCATGTTTGGTCAGTCAAACCTTTACGAGATGGGAATGGTCGATGCTTCCAAACGTGATGTTTGTTGGTTACAGTAATTTGATAAACCCATGAATACTACGTATAGTTATATCCCACCTAAACCCTGGTTAACCTAATTACTTTAGTTATGTAAGTTAACTGAGCTATCTTTTGGGGGCCTTGTATATCATATATATATGTGTATATATATATATTGATTTCTTCACAAGCTTACTGGCCAGTCAACGAAGTCCATAGCTCATCTTAGTACCCAGCTAAATCTTGTGGATGCTTGTGGCATTTTTTCTACAGGAAGACCGGAAGACATATCGTTATCACCCACGAAGCTGACCCAAAACTTAAACGACTGGAACCTCAAAAATGGCCGTGAATATTAGGAGAATGATTCTGTTGGCTTCTATTTGCCAGGTTCTATCTTAAATTCAGGAATCTGTGATCTAAAATCACCAAAGGAGATTGGCGAATTCTTCGGGTCGTCTCCAAGTCGCACAGTCGCGCCGCACGTCGCCAAGGAACTGGTTTGTCTACAGCATATTGCCAAAGTTTCTCGCCAGTGTTCCTGGGACCAAAGGCAGACTAGTTACCTAGCCCAAACGGAAGAACTTCAATGGAAAATATCATTGCCATCTTGGATACCCTGCAAAAAGTTAAATTGCTAGCTGGTTAGTAGGTATTTCATGGTATTTCCATTTGTAGCAAAAGATTATTCAGGATTAAACTACCCATCCAGTCGACCATAAGAATATGGCCACCAAGCATCACATCGAGCCCGAACACCGCGACATTGCCTCCGGATCTGCGACCAAAAACGTGCTTCTGGTTTGTGCATCGCTAATAAATTAAAAGTGGGTTTTACAAACCAATTAATCAAACAGAGTCATAGATATATACCCAATTAATCAAATTGAGTCATAGATATATCAAACATCATAAACCATCAAAAACCCAATTAACCATAAAATCAAAGATAATCATAGATATATCTACTATAACCCCTTGCTTTGCTAGTTACTTGCACGTTTCTATTAGCCGACCGTAGAGCACACCAACTCATGTGACTCCAAACGGTCCAAATGATTGTAACAGCGACTCCGCTTATCATAGTGTTTTTTAACCTTCTATACTGGTTGGTGGTTTCAACCCCTTTGAAAAATATTAGTCAAATTAATGGGATTATTGTTCCCAATATATGGAAAAATAAAAAATGTTCCAAACCACCAACCAGTATATATTTCTATATCATAACTGGTTGGTGGTTTTTCGCCACCCCTCTGAAAAATGATGGACTTCGTCAGTTGAGATAATGACATTCCATTCCCAATATGATGGGAAAATCATAAAATTCCATGGTTCCAAACCACCAACCAGATAAACATTGTCTGGTTGGTGGTTTCAACCCCCCTGAAAAATATGAAAGTCTGAATGGATCATCATCCCAACTATTGGGGAAAATAAAACTCATGTTCCAAACCACCAACCAGAATTAGTCATTGTACCCCGATGTTTAACATGTAGCCTATAATAAAACTCTGGGTTGGACCAGCTCCAAAAACTCCAAATGCCATTGGGCTATCATCATGTTTCCCGGTTACAAAAAAAATAGCCATTTATGGAGGTGTACCCGAAAAGACACACCCATGTCGAGTCAAACGCCAGTTTCAGCCCAGCCCCAAGCGTCTCAAACATGGTGTTTTTTGTTGTTTTCACATTTTACCTCACAAAAACAAAGTTCAATTGCATGGGGGGAGAAAAAACTCCGCATTTATCATGTTGTATGTTTTTCTCACTTGTGTTACAGTAAGTTTTGTTCATACTAGTATTTGTTTCATTTTTTGTCACTGTTTGTCGTTTTGCATTACTTTACGTCACACAAAGAAAAATTAAAGGACCGGAAAACCCCACAAGTCAACTTCTTCCAATAATAAGCAACAAATGTTGTAGCGGGGACGGGGAAGGAAGGAAAAACAAAGGAGGAGATGGAGGAAAGATGGTGTGTGACAAAGTTGTGTGTGTGAAAGATGCTGTGTGAAAAAGTAGTGCGAAAGATGGTCTGTGACGGTGTGTGAAAGATGGTGTGTGACAAAGTTGTGTGTGAAAGATGGTGTGTCAAAGATGGTGTGTGAAAGGTGGTGTGTGAAAGATGGTCTGTGACGGTGTGTGAAAGATGGTGTGTGACAAAGTGGTGTCAAAGATGGTGTGTGAAAGATGGTGTGTGAAAAATGGTGTGTGACAAAGTGGTGTGTGAGAGATGGTGTGTGAAAAAGTGGTGTGAAAGATGGTGTGTGACAGAGTGGTATGTGAAAGATGGTGTGTGACGGTGTGTGAAAGATGGTGTGTGACAAAGTTGTGTGTGAAAGATTGTGTGTGAAAGATGGTGTGTGACAAAGTGGTGTGTGAAAGATGGTGTGTGAAAGATGGTGTGTGACAAAGTTGTGTGTGAAAGATGGTGTGTGAAAAAGTGGTGTGAAAGATGGTGTGTGAAAAAGTGGTGTGAAAGATGGTGTGTGACAAAGTTGTGTGTGTGAAAGATGGTGTGTGCTAAAGTTGCGTGTGAAAGATTGTGTGTAAAAGATGTGTCAAAGATGGTGTGTGTGAAAGATGGTGTGTGACAAAGTGGTGTGAAAGATGGTGTTGACAAAGTGGTGTGTGAAAGATGGTGTGTGCAAGACGGTGTGTGACAAAGTGGTGTGTGAAAGATGCTGTGTAACAAAGTTGTGTGTGAAAGATAGCGTGCGTGAAAGTTGTGTGTGAAAGAGAGGGTGTGACAAAGTTGTGTGTGAAAGATGGTGTGTGACAAAGTGGTGTGTGAAAGATGGCGTGGCAAAGGATGGTGTGTGACAAAGTTGTGAGTGAAAGATGCTGTGTAACAAAGTGGTGTGTGACAAAGTGGTGTGTGAAAGATGGTGTGTGACAAAGTGGTGTGTGAAAGATGGTGCGTGACAAAGTTGTGCCTGGAAGATGGTGTGTGAAAGATGGTGTGTGACTAAGTGGTGTGTCAAAGATGGTGTGAGAGTCAGCCTAGTGCCATAAGTGCCACGCCTGCCACGCAAAGTGACGGTCGATGTCACCAAGTGCCACGCCTGCCACGCAAAGTGACGGTCGATGTCACCAAGTGCCACGCCTGCCACGCAAAGTGACGGTCCATGTCGCCAAGTGCCACGCCTGCCACGCAAAGTGAAGGTCGATGTCACCAAGTGCCACGCCTGCCACGCAAAGTGACGGTCGAGGTCACCAAGTGCCACGCATGCCACGCAAAACGACGGTCGATGTCACCAAGTGCCATGCCTGCCACGCCGACAGCCGCATTGACAACGGCGTCCGATGGAGACCCAAGCGCGCCACCAGAGCCAGTCCAGTGCCATAAGTGCCACGCCTGCTACGCAAAGTAACGGTCGAGGTCGCCAAGTGCCACGCCGGCCACACAAAGTGACGGTCGATGTCACCAAGTGCCACGCCTGCCACGCCAACAGCCGCGGCAACAACGGCGTCCAACGGAGACCCAAGCGCGCCACCAGAGCCAGTCCAATGCCATAAGTGCCACGCCTGCCACGCAAAGTGACGGTCGAGGTCACCAAGTGCCACGCAAAGTTGTGTGTGGACAAGTTGTGTGGTGACAAGTTGTATGTGAGTAAGTTGTGTGTGTGAGCAAGTTGTGTGTGAGCAAGTTGTGTGTGGTCAAGCTGTGTGTGTGAGTAAGTTGTGTGTGTGTGTGAGTAAGTTGTGTGGTGACAAGTTGTGAGCAAGGGCAAGTTGTGTGTGAGTAAGTTGTGTGGGACCAGTTGTCAGCAGTTCTGTGTGAGCAAGTTGTGTGTAGACAAGTTGTGTGGGGACAAGTTGTGTGGGGACAAGTTGTGTGCGTGTAAGTTGTGTGTGTGAGTAAGAGCGGCGGAGAGGCGGGCGGCGGGGCCAGGCGGAAGTGCACAACCAAAAACAAGAACCCCACACAAAGATGTGGGGAACAATGTATAGGGATGTGTAGGGCTAGGGGAAACAAGGAATGCATGATTGTTCAAAAACTAATGCTTGTGTTGATGTAATGTTTGATACATTGGTGTGTTGTGTTTGCGATGAACAATTATATCAATTGAGTTACACTCCTATAATCTAACGTAGCAACCCTGGGCCAAATTCAGGAAAACAAACATGTACCTTGTACAGGTCTTCCGATTATATGTGAACATGCTTTTTTTAACTCAAAACCCCTAACCTGTACTTTTTGCAACCTCCGCCGGAGGTCTGAAACTGGTACCAAGTCATGATGCATAGCAAGATCCTGCATCGTGGAAAGTACATGTTAGCATGATTTATGCATGTTTTGGACCTGCAATCAGGTACAGGTTAGTCTTATTTGAACACGTTTGGTGCTTCCAATATAAAAATATTGGAAATTACTTTACTTCGTGTGATCCCCACCATGACATTTATACATTTTCTTACTGGCAAATCTTCTGGCATTCTATCTGACATATCTTCTGACATTCTATTTGGCATTCTATCTGGCATATCTTCTGGCATATGATCTGGCATATCTTCTGGCATATCTTCTGGCATTCTATCTGGCAAATCTTCTGGCATTCTATCTGGGATATCTTCTGGCACTCTATCTGACATATCTTCTGGCATTCTATCTGGCATATCTTCTGGCATATATTCTGACATATCTTCTGGCATTCTATCTGACATATCTTCTGGCATATATTCTGACATATCTTCTGGCATATCTTCTGGCATATCTTCTGGCATATCTTCTGACATATCTTTCTGGCATATCTTCTGGCATATTTTCTGGCATTCTATCTGGCTAATATCTGGCATTCTATCTGGCATATCTTCTGGCATATTATCTGGCATTCTATCTGGCATATCTTCTGGCATATATTCTGACATATCTTCTGGCATTCTATCTGGCATTCTATCTGGCATTCTATCTGGCATATCTTCTGGAATATCTTCTGGCATATCTATCTGGCAAATCTTCTGGCATATTTTCTGGCATTCTACCTGGCAAATCTTCTGGCACTCTATCTGACATTTTATCTTCCTACATGAGGTCCGGCAGGGAACACTTGGCGTGGATACTCGCGGTTGAGGTCCGGCAGGGAACACTGGGCGTGGCTAGTCGTGGTTGAGGTCCGGCAGGGAACACTGGGCGTGGCTGGTCGTGGTTGAGGTCCGGCAGGGAACACTGGTCGTGGATGGTCGTGGTTGAGGTCCGGCAGCGAACACTGTGGATCGCGGGTCGCAGTTGGACGAGGACGACGAGGACGACAAGGACGACAAGGAGGACGAGGAGGAGGCAGGAGGCAGGAGGCGGCAGGAGGAGGAGGCAACTGACATAAAATCTAACAACCCTCACCTGGCAGGTGGGGAAATACATGTTAGTGGGCATGGTTTTCAAGAAGAATTAATCCATCTATTCCAATAGTATAAAACATCTCACAAATCATAAGTAAGTACAGCAAACCACAATGATCCCCTTAACTTGTACCTTGTGATCTGTTTGAGGTTTGTGTGTTCAGATCTTGTTGCAACAGAATCCCAGGCTTCCAAACCAACAATTTGAAAATTTATCATTTTTTTCTTGTATAAAGTTCCTATTTAAAATTGTTGATTTGTGATGCCTTTTGGCTTCACAAAGGGGGAGACCCACAAAGAGATCAGTGATCTAGTTGTGAAGATCTATTGAAAACCATCCCAAAATAGCAAACAACCATGATCCCCTGAACCTGTACCTTGTGATCTGTTTGAGGTTTGTGTGTTCAGATCTTGTCGCAACAGAATCCCAGGCTTCCAAACCAACAATTTGAAAATTTATCATGTTTTTCTTGTATAAAGTTCCTATTTAAAATTGTTGATTTGTGATGCCTTTTGGCTTCGCAAAGGGGGAGACCCACAAAGAGATCAGTGATCTAGTTGTGAAGATCTATTGAAAATCATCCCAAAAGAGCAAACCACCATGATCCCCTTAACTTGTACCTTGTGATCTGTTTGAGGTTTGTGTGTTCAGATCTTGTTGCAACAGAATCCCAGGCTTCCAAACCAACGATTTGAATATCTATCATTTTTTTCTTGTATAAAGTTCCTATTTAAAATTGTTGATTTGTGATGCCTTTTGGCTTCACAAAGGGGGAGACCCACAACGAGACCGTGATCTAATTGTGAATGTCTATTGAAGACAATTCCAAAATAGCAAACCACCATGATCCCCTTATTCTGTATCTTGTAGTCTGTTTGAGGTTTCTGTGTTCCAGATCTTGTTGCAACAGAATCCCAAGCTTCCAAACCAACAATTTGAAAATCTATCATTTTTTCTTGTATAAAGTTCCTATTTTTTTTTTGATTTGTGATGCCTTTTGGCTTCACAAAGGGGGAGACCCACAAAGAGACCAGTGATCTAGTTGTGAAAATCTATTGAAGACAATCCCAAAATAGCAAACCACCATGATCCCCTTAACCTGTACCTTGTGATCTGCTTGAGGTTTGTGTATTCAGATCTTGTTGCAATAGAATCCGAAACTTCTTCACCCAAAATAGGAAAGACCACTCAGAGGCTAACATAGATATTGTATTCTCAAATCAACGATTTGCAGCTGGTACTACTAACATGTATTTTATGTTAAAATCTCTTGTGACACACCAACTGCTCCAAAGCGTTACTAACCTATACCTTGTCTGGGGAGTGTGGCACATGTCTGAATTCCTTGTCTTACTTTTTTCCCTTTTTTTCCTGAAAAGTTGTACCTCGCCAAAACGGCAAGGAAAACACACGTGTCCTGATTTTTTTGTCAACTCCAAAATAAATACTCGTTAGATTATGGAAGAGTAATTGAGCCATTAATACAAGGGTTAGTTCATAGTCATAGTCCCCAATAACCCAGGTATAGTATAATTCCTGATAAAAACCATCAACCCAGGTATTTGAATATATAGATCAATTGACAATGATGATCCAAAAAATATCAAAACATGCTTGGCCAAGTGGCAAGTGGCAGCCACGTTTCCCTCAACCATGCTGCATCTCGCATGTTTTTTTCAATTGTGTTTTCTTAATGTATGGTGGTAGTCACAATTGTAGAACGGAAGTACTACCAATTATAATTGTGACTACCACGGCATTCTCAATTTATTGATGTTACATGACTTTTTGAACAACGCGTAGAGACTACGGATCACACATCTGAAACCGATCCAGGGTGTGCCTTTGGGCCCAAAGGAACTTTGTCATGGCCGAATTGCCATTGGTGATTCAGTCTCAGAACACTGTCATCAGTTTCAGCACATTGCAAAAATCACTAAGATTAATCCCATCCCCCCAACATTACAGACATTACATAAGCATACATAAGCCCCAAACAGGACCTCCAATGATTAATTCGTCCTCCACCAGTTTTGTCCTTATTTAAAAAATGATACCCTCTGGTTATTTAACATAGCCATGGAAGCCATACCTAGCTAGGATCTTTCCATGGCTATGTTAAATAACCAGAGGGTACCCTCTGGTAATCTAACATAGCTATTGAAAATGGCCATAGAAATAGTGAGTTTTCACATTACAAATGGGTGGATCTTTCCATAGTCATGTTAGTTTACCAGAGGGTAATACCCTCTGGTAAACTGAAATGACTATGGAAAGATCCAACCATTTTTAATGGGTAAATCAACCATAAATGACCATTTTCAATAGTTATGTTAAATTACCAGAGGGTTATTGAAGCATATCCTGATCCCCATTAGATCCCCACGATCTGGTGAACTCCGTGAAATCGGCCTCCTTCAATGGCCCCGTGTCCTTTACCTCCACCAACCACAAAGACCTGGGGAAATGGGAGTCAATTGGCAATAACCAGTCATGTATAGATATTGGTTCAAGAAATACAATAATTCACTAAGATGAAAAGGGTGATCGAATCCGCAGGTATTAGTTCAGCAGTGTTTGGGGCTCCCCAAAAGTCATATTTTTTCATGTTGTTTTATTTTGATTTCATCTTCTAACAGTCCCTACCAGAAATAGGTCAAAATGAGGCACAAAACAAAGCAACCTAGAAAGAGCATGCACGGGCACATGGCCTTTCATACATGGCTTAAGACGGTTGATGTGCTTCACAGGAAGCACGGCCGCAACATTCTTTTTGCACGTTGCAAAGCACGGTGAACAACTTCTCAGGTAGGGCAGACCTAGGTCACAAAACTGAAAATGTGGAATGATTTTGAATGCTTGGTCAAAGTCTTGAAGATGAATGACGGTCACTTGTGTCATGCGTCATGTTGCTGCACACCATACAACCAAACAATAGAGATATTGAGATTCTGTTCACTTGTGTCACTTGCTTGTGGGGAAGCTGTCACTTGCAATCGAAGAGGGACTGGCTAAGTTCAGCACTCAGGATTTCTGCATTCCCCAGCAACCGGGATGCACAGAAACCTAAAGCTGAAATCGTCGAGAGTCAATAGTGTCATTTGTGTCATGTGTGTCATTTGCGTCACCTGTAAGTCATGGGCAAGTATACAGAGGTCTTCGGCACGATAATTTTTGTCACCGACTGCATGGACACAGACTACGCTGACTGTCATCGTTAATTACAAATTTGGGGTCGACATCCCGACTTGTATCAGGGATGAAATTGAGCAGAGTAGATATCTGCCACGGCCATTGCAAAAGCTGGAGTGTATTGGCCTGAAATTTCTAGTGCATCTCTACGACCTGTGAACTTTCCTTGATCATCATGAGTCGCCAAAGACTCTGTTAGCCAATCGGGTTTCGGCCGTTCAAGGTCAGTAAAATTGCCTACGCCAGCATGCCATAACTGTAGCGGCTTCACAGAACTGGCGCCAAAAGCACCAGCATACGTGACATGCTTTCTGGCTGATACAAAAGACAGTACATGAGGAAAGCTTCCAGCTTGTGGCATGCAACTGTTCAGAGGTTGCTCCAGAATGGTTTCACAATTCAACACGAAGCTTAGAAACATCACAAGGCTAGAGAATTCCTGTAATGCGTTACCAATCCGGACAAACTCCCTTCGCATGTCTCCTCGGAAAAAGTTCTCCATGTAGCGTTGTGACTGGGCCAAGCACAGAACTACGAAACTACTACATTGCGTTCCTAGCCATATCAGTGCATGGTCCTTTGCTGCACCAAGGAGGTTGAGAAATAATCTCAAACCACAGGGCTCCAAGCAATCCTGGGCTTCAGCATCGTTGATCAAGTCCACAGCGGCACCCCAAAAGCCCTTCTTCAGAAGATGTCGAGTCAGCTCACCTTTGCCGCAGAAGTACTCTACGAAGTCAAAGTTGCAGCGGCCATCATTGCATTGCCGGTGTGCTAAAGTTCTTTCCTCCGACGAAGTTTGGATGAATAGAAGGGACATGACAAGACATGCATTGTCGCAAAACAAATCATTCATATAAAACAGCAAAGCAACAAACAGCTAAAAAAAAAAAAGCTGGTAATTCAAAATGAACGAACACGTAAACTGCAAACCCAAGAGTCCACCAGGGACATGAGCATCTCCTTTAAACACATGCCCTTCATGAACGGGTAGGCCATTTCGATGAGCACTGGCCACAACATGACTGCAAAGCCACCAAATTCCACATCTCCAGTGAGAAACTGATCAACGAGCTGCCCCAAAGACTGCAAGGACTCTGCTGCCGACGACTTGCACTTCAAAAAGGGGCTCACAACTACAGTGTCCAGGAGCTTGAAGTGGGTACATGACCAAAAGGTTAGCTCCAACTCCAGATCTTCCTGGTCAACGCGCTGCTGGTGCTCAGCCAGTGTCTCTTGAACTCTGGTTGCTGTGAAAGGAATGCGAAACATGCCTCCTTCAGACATCTCAGCCTGGGATTGCTGAGACAAATCGCCATGGTGACATTTTTGTTTCTTTTTTCCCTGGGTCTTCTTTACTTTCACTGCGTGCTGAGCCTGCTCCAAACCAGGCATCATCATTGCTCCAAGCATGAGAGGCCATTGCCACATTGGCATGGAAGGGCACGACCATTTCCCCATGGCGCACCCGTAGTAACGAAGCTGTCACAGTCAGTCAAACCAAGGGTCAAAAAATGATACGCTGCTTGCGGTGGGCTGAAAGCCAGTTGTGCCCACGCTCTATATCTATTAGATTCGATGGTTTACTGTAGGTTCTAGATTCGACTTGCTTGATCATGTTCCTACTCTGTTGTCAGTCGGGGATGACAGCATCCTCTGCGGTAGCCACAATGACAACACACACACAAGCAAGAAAGCAAAAGTTGAAAGTTGTGACCGCACCGCATGACAAACGACACTGCCAAACTAAAGACACTGCGCCCGTATGTTTTGACAAATGTGGAGCAGACAGCTCACTCCGACTCACTGCCCTGTCTCTTGCCGTAGGCCTTGGCAGAAGGTAGGTCATCGATGGTGCTTTGCAAAGAATCCAGGAGCTCTTGAGGGATAATTCCTGGCTCTTGTTCCTCTTGCCCAGCCTGCAGCTTATATGCAGGATCATCCCTGACAAGGTGCCACTTTTGCCATGCGTGTGCATGTACAATCTTCAGCGCGTAGCCCCATTCAATGTTCAGAAACTGCTTGGAAAAGGTTTTTTTTGAAAAGTGTGGGTCAAAAGCACGCCTGTGGCCCTTCTTGCATTCCACTTTCCTTGGCTGCGTGCACGCAGGAAAAGTAGCCAGCGACAAGAAAAGAAGAAGGAGTTAATAACGTACTAACAGCAGACCAGTGTCCAACGCCACTCATTCTTGCTCATGGTCAGTTTGAACCCAGGAGGTTCCAGGAGGGAAAGAACTTCGGATGGGGATTTGTAAACCTTTTTCCTGGTAACAGACGACGACGATGATGGACCTTGCTCCGTTGCAACCACTTCTTGTTCTTGAAGCACCTCTTTTTTCATGTGAAGCAACTCTGCTTTGTCTTCACCATCTTCACCATCATCAGCAAGTGGCTGTTCCTCCGCCTCATCCACTTCCATGGGCAAAGTTTTGTCCTCCTCAATCGTTCCCTGGTTCGGAGGTGTGGTGTCATCACAAGGTTCAAAGCCGCCGCCAAACAAAGACTGTACCTGACGATCTCCTTCCCCCAAAGCATCAGTGGGATGTTCATCAGCTGGTGCCAGGACATGTTCCTCAGCCTCAGGTTGGTCTTCATGAATATCTGCCGCTGTGCCATCAGGAGTTGGAGCCTTGCGCTTTCTTGTATTGGCCGCCTTCTTCTTTGCAGCCGCTTTTGGTTTAGCCTTTGCTTTCTTAGATGGGTTCTTTGACTTGGACTTGGCCTTAGCCTTCTTCTCCTTTTTCTCTTCCACCCTTTGCAGCAGCCCATCAGACCATGCCTTCTTCTTGGCCAAGTCGTTGTGTTTCTGCACTCTTTCTTTCAGCTCTCCTTGGCTAGTGTTAGCCCTTGGTTCAAAAACATAACAAATTAACAAAATTCAGAGTTGCGAGCATCAGTGCCCGGCAAAATTAAAAATGCTAGCCAAGCTGAGGGTCTAAAATCGTTTTTTTCAACTTGGCCTTCTAGGCCTTCAAGTAGCTGCTCGGCAAAATCCAAGTTGTCAGCATCAGTCTGTTTGCCCTTAGAGTACTCCTGATCCAGCTCCAATACCTGCTCGGCGAAATCTTCCCCGAAAGATGTTGCCAACAAGCGCAACAGTTCCAATCTGTCCATGCTCCTCGGCTTGTGGACTTTCATGAAGGTGGCAATGGTGACAAGGTCGCCGAAACTCAAAATCCAAGGAGTTTTCAGAGCTGCCAGAATGAGTGGCTCACCGGCACAAATGACACGCAGACTCACGCCTTCATCTAAGACTGACTCTGACCAAACCACCTCAGCAGTGAGGGCAAGCCAAGAGTCCCAATCATCGTGGTTTGACAAGTGATGCCATCGAGCTTTCGCACCAGCATCGCACGACACCTGCAGACGGGTAACATGACTTTCATGCTCGACCAGAACCAGCGGCCAAGAAAGAAATCCCCAGTAGCACGACTTGACTACAATGACGAACTCTTCACTGTGAACATGCTGTAGGACTTGCTTTGGTTGGAGGATGCCGCTGATGGGTCCATCTGCTATGCGGCATCCAAGGTCCTGGACCTGCCGCACAAAGCTCCATCCAGCCGCTGACCGTCGCAGCGTATCTTCGCTGATTGTTGGCCACACTTTGTTCCCCATGATGGAGCTGAAAACCTAATTTGCCAGGAAAATTTGAATCACACAGAGTCAGATCTCAGCAGGCCAGCTAGAGGGTCTAGGTTTCCATGTCTTTTGTCCAACATGAAAACATGTTTCGACATGAAACTAGTAACTCGAAGACAACAAACAGCTGCTCAAGAGGCACCTTGTCAAGCCTCATTGCGTGCCCTCTGAAGTTCCTGAATTGGACACCATCCGTTTTCGCTGATGACCACTTCTCCAGGAACCACTCTTTCTGCAAGCTAGCCACATGGTTGATCTCCCGCCCCTCAAGGACCATTGCCTGCTGCACAAGCTCCATAATATGCGACGCAGACTGCCTTGAATTGGCATTTCCAGCAGCATCGTTTCTGATGCGTTGGTGGCAATCTTCAACCACCTTGGAATCAGGAAATCTGCGGAAGATTGCTTCCATGATAAACCACCCCTGGTGTCTGATGCCAGTTGGACCAAAGACACACCAGTTGTTGAGCTCAAACAATGAAAGTGCCAACCTCACTAGGGGGTTGAACAACAACCGCAAGTCACTGGCAAGCTGGTCAGCAGCTGGCGCCGTAGACACTTCCAAAGACAAGAGCAGGTGAAAGTCGCGTTTCATTTGCTGCAATGTTTGTTGTTGAGTTGCCGCATCCATGATTCCAGCATAGCAGAAAGGTGGACACGAGTGACGAGATAGTGTGGCCACACGGTTTCCTAGAATGCTGACTGTGTAGTTGAAGACTTTTGAAGCCAAGCCGTCACTGTTCTGCATCATCTCTTCAAGCCACCTCCACGACGCCACATTGTTTGCCGCAATAAAAGAAGCAATCTCCAGCAAGTGAGGGTCACAGCACCATTGCTCACTCATTCTCAAGTCATAGGCGATATTGTCCCAGGTGCTTTTGACTGTCTCGACATTCTGAGTGTGCCAAGTCCAGCAGGCACGGCTGACGGTGAATATCACCCAGGCGGACTCATAGACTGATGCTGAGCAGCATTGATAGGCAAGCTTGAGTCCATTGAACTGCTCGCTGGATCTCCATTCTCTGAAGTTCGTGGTGTGGCCGTTAAAGTCAGGGTCAGGCAACATTTCATGGCAAAACCTCCACTCAAAAAGCATTCGCGACGCCCAAAATTCTCGAAGGTACTCAGAAGCGACTTGGTGCCAGCTAAACCACCGAGACATCTTGGGAAGGCTTCCCTTTTGAGTCCATGAAGTCATACGAGATAGCTCATCCCAAATCGTATCCACTTCAAACACATGAATGCCAAAGTCGCAAGCAATGCGGGGCAGGTATTTCTGGAAGATGGGTGACTCCTCAGAGGGGCAGCAGCATTTGTAGCAGCCTTATTTCAACTCATTCTTTAAAAAACAAAAACTGCACCACTGACCTTGCCTTGGACTCGATAGAAAGAAAGCTCTGCAGAAGCTCCAACTTCTCCTGGAAAAACCCTTGGCTGTTGAAGGGTTTGTAGTTTGCGCTCCAAAGATACATCGTTGCCAATTGGGCAAACTGCAGAAACTCCGGTCCACTTCCCTTCAAATCTCTCTGGCATCTGTGAATCTTGTCCCAGACCGGGAGGCAAAGCACACCATTCTCCTGCATCCAGGCGCACATAGCCACGCAACTGGGGCCTTGGTCCAGTTGCAGGACCATGACGGGTACACCATCAACACCGCGGAAGTCAACTTCTTGCGCCTGTTGTGTGCCAGCTCGATAGATGAGAACCTTGGCCAATGTGCACACCGCAGCGTTGCCAAAAAAAGTGCCACATCATCAACAAAAATCAATTTAAATCGGCTCTGAGCAAAGATGAATGAGTCACATACACTGAATCAAGTTCAAGCAGCTTTATTTTGCCCATTCTCCTTTACAGCTGTTCGGTGATCGCCAGGAGACAGTGGTTCTAATGACATCTCAGGTGTGGCAAAGAAACTTTCTAGGCTAAACTTCCCCTTTGTGAGCAAATGGACCTGGTGTGAGAGAGCCTGGAGCTGCTTGTACGAAGCAACTCTGGACACATCTCTTTTGATAGCCCGCAACTCAATGTCCGGGAGAAAGTCGATTAGCCCAGGTCTCCTGAGAGTGACACTGATTTGTTGGCTACATGTATCGTTGCCAGCAAAGACCTATCAGGTGCAAACAAGTGTTAGTGAAATTGGAACAAACACAAACTGAAGCTAAGCATCATCAACTTGCCTGGTGACAGCTGTTGGACAGCCATGGCCACTGCCCCATCAATGTCAGTGGAGTAGCTGTAGCTGACCAAAGTCTCTGGACCATGGGACGCGCCATCCATGACAATGTTGAAGTGTCTGCAGGCCAAGAAAGCTGTTCTCGCTCTGTCCTGGTACATTGCAAGGATTTTTTTTGACCAGTACCCTGTTGATGTTGGCTTCACTCCACCATGCGCATCATCTTCACGAACTTCCGCAAGTTTCGCCAGAGAAATACCTTTGCGGGTGGCTTCCTGGCAGAGGTTCCACACCGTCTCTAAGTTGACCTTCTGAGTGTCGGAATCTGCTGACCTCCTCACATTTCGCGAGGGCGCGTTCAGCGAACTACTCGGAGAGAGGCTTTGGTGGAGAACATCAGTGAGAAAGCCAACAAAAGCATGTAGCAAATTGGTGACGATGGCTCTGGATCTGTCTTTCCAAGGTCTTTTCTCCTGCTTCTTCCTTGCCTTGTTGACTTGTAGAACGAACAGCATGATGTCCCTCAATGGCAAGTGTGGGGCATCCCAGCTCGCAGTCAACCCCCACTGAGGGTCAGCCTTCATTGATTGCCACTGGAGCTGCCAAGCCTGTTGCACAGCCTTGTGCTCACTTTGCAGGAGTGCCGAAAAATTCGCAACACATCCAGCCGAGTTCACCTCCAACTGAACGTCGGATACCTTGGTCAATCATGGTGCCACGATTGGTCACACTGACGGAAAATTTGACTGAAGCCACCAGAATGGGTGTTTTCGGATATTAAAAATCAGAAACTTTACATCTCATTCCGTTTCCCAAAGCTTACCTGCCCAATTACAGCTCAAATTGCATCAATGACATAGCCTTCTCCCAATGTGTGCGCATGGCTGACAGCTTTTTCACAAATGGAATTGAAATGGCCAATGGCAAAGTTTGCTTTCTCTGGGATCCTCGAATGTTCAACCAGCGAAGCCATGTAAAGCAAAAGAACCCGGCTGGTCGCACAGTTTGCGTTCAAAGCTCCTGGCCTCCCAGGGATGCCAGAAAGACAAATGCTGAAACAACAGTTCTTTTTGAGCAGTTGTTTTGGTTCTTCTAACAGACAGAGCCTGCTGCTTTTGCCACGAAGGTGAAGCTCATCAGCAGAAACCCCTGAAGACTGCACAACAGCGGCGACCTGTTGCATGAACTTGTGGCTGGAGACGACTGTTGCCACTGAGGTTCTCGCGAGCTGGTCATACACATACATCAGATCCCAATAGATTGGGCCATCGCCATCATCGCCCCTCCTCCAAAACCCAACCGGGGACAAAGCAAGTTGCCCCTCGTTGAAGACCACACTGACAGTGTCGGCCACTGTCAAGAGATCATGCACCATTAATGACGAACCCCACTGAATGTGAGTCAAAACGAGAGAAATCAGGAAATTATAATATGACACAGGAAAGTACAGCTTGCATTTTAGCTGGCTGCAACAAAAACAAGGTTTGCCTCTGACTCTCTAATCAGTCGTTGCGTCTTTTGTCAGCTGTTGTTCAGAAAAGCTCCACCCTCAACAGTCACAACCTGGAACCGCTACTTGACATGCTGAATATGCACACTGATGCACAGTCACAAACGACTCTAGGATGACAACACATGACAACACCCCACTGTACACATGGAACCAGTACATGACATTCCTCGGGCAAAGAGGGCACTTTTTTTTGTGCACTTGCCTGGGTGGCCGCAACCCAACGGATCAAACCCAGCTTTGTCTTCGTGGCCAGGCAACGCAGGCAGTTCACACTGCAGTGTCAAATGAACACTCGCAATTCCTAAGAACCCGCCTCGCATGCAATGCCTGTGGCGTCTCTCTCCCAAAGATCTAATCACACCTAGCACCTCGCCAGTTTCAATTTGAAAGGAACCAAAAATTTGTCAGTTGTGTCAGTTGTCTTAGCATCGGTCAGTGTCTGTTTGACTGACAACATGACCCTTGTGACAGCCTAGCTTGAAGCACGACAGCGATGCAAACAAATGACCCTCACCCTTCAGACGTCTCACATGAAAGCAACCGGCTCCTCAGCCACATCACCAGCAGAATCACCAGCTTCATCAGAGACACCATTCTCAGCCGCAGTGGTCACGCCGGCCTGCTCCACATTCTGGTTAGACTCATGGCAACGGTATGGGCAATGGTGATTTGGAACCCCAGTCACTTCACGCCACTCATTGAGGCAACGGGCATGAAAGGTATGGGGGCGTGGGCAAGGAAGGGTCTCTCCATCCTCCGACTGCAACATCACTTCATGACAAATGGCACATACTGGGCCAGCCACAACCCCAGCAGCTGGTGGCTCAGCAGCTGCTCCACCCTCACCTGATTCACCTTCAACAGCTGATCCACCTGCAACCTCGTTGGACTCAGGACCACTGGCAGATTCAGCTGCTGCATCCATTGCCTGACCCAAGCTGAGACGTGGAGGGGATGCCTTTGGCGGGCTGGATGTGGCCTTCGGGTAGACCACTGATGCCCGGGGCGGAGGGGTCGAGGCAGCAGCTGGCACAGCTGGCGGAGGCGCCTTTGGAGGCGACACGGCTTTGGGCGACGTGGCAAACACAGCAGCAGGAATCATGGTAGTAGCCAAGGCCTTTGGAGGAGGTGGGGCAGCTTTGGCCAACAAGTTCCCAATGTGCCCACTGGACTTCACAGCCGCTTTGGCGAGACTTCGTTTGCTGGTTGCTTTGGCCATGAACTCGGAAGACCAGCCAAAGGCACCAGCAATCATCAACACATCCGAGTCACCCATGTCAAGTGGCAACCGGGACATGATCTCATCCTGAAATCGTGCATCAGTCATTGACTTCCTGACACGCAAATGCGCAGTCATGAACTTCTCAGCAAGCTCCTGGTATGTCTCACAACCTTGGCGAGCAGGTTACAGAAACTTAAAGAAATCAGTGTAAACATTGCAGTGGCCACGAAAACCATGTTTGACACACCATGAAGGTCCAAGTGGCCAAGGTCACACACTCTCAGGTTAGGGCGAAGCCGGCACCACAGCCACAAAAGACCAAGGAGACCCACAATGCTCAGGTTTGACGTTGCAGTTGGGTCTAAGTCTAAGCAAATCGAGTTCAGGCACATAGCCAATCGGTTCCGGGGAACCTGCCTCAGCATGCTCACAGAGCGACCCCAAGTCTTCTCACAGCTGACAGGCAATGCCATCAACAAGGTCACAGGTGGGACCACAGCTTCTCCACCTGTCTTGGGAATGGTTGGAGCTGCTGAGGACGCTGGTGCACTCTGACCTTGGCCTTCATCCGAAGATGACGACTCCTCAGCCTGAGCCTGTCCACGCTGGGGTGGTGGCTGCATCATGCTGCCCATGCCAGCCAACATAGGGTTCATCATCATCGCAGGGTTCATCATCATGGGGTTCAACATCATTTGCTCCCGAGGCTGAGTACGAGCACGCTTGTGATCACGCCCCATTGCTTCAGACCCGTAGACAGGATCCAGGCACCTAAACTGAAAACAACTACTTTTCACAACTATTTGGGCCCGAGGTGAAACATTGACAACGTGACACTGGTCCCGACCTGTGTTCTGGCACATGTGTTCCATGTTGAGACCCCACAGAGACACCAATACTTCCGCGAGCACACAAGAGAAAAAAAGAGGAACAAAGAGGAAAAAAGAGAAAAAAAGAGGAAAAAAGAGAAAAAAAGAGAAAACAAGAGAAAAAAAGAGAAAAAAAGAGAAAAAAAAGAGAAAAAAAGAGGAAAAAAAACAATGCCCCCCTAATTGAAAGTAGCCTACAAGAGCACAGAGAAGGAGAAAAAAAGAGGAAAAAAGAGGAAAAAAGAGAAAAAAAGAGAAAAAAAGAGAAAAAAAGAGAAAAAAAGAGAAAAAAAAAGGAAAACGAGAAACAAACAAAAGAGAGAGAGAAAGAAAATGACCGATTGATTACACATGACCGATTTGTTACAAACTCAGTGCCGGTTGATTACAAATGACCGATTAGGACACATCACATGGATCAATGACAAGTCACAAATGGCACATCCAGGACAAATGACAAGTCCAGCACACATGACATCACAAATGACACATCCAGGACAAATGACAAGCCCAGCACACATGACATCACAAATGACACATCCAGGACCTATGACAAATCCAGCACACATGACATCGCAAATGACACATCCGCGACAAATCACAAGTCCAGCACACATGACATCACAAATCCAGGACATATGACAAGTCCAGCACACATGACATCACAAATGACACAACCAGGGCACATGACAAGTCCAGCACACATGGCGTCACAAATGACACATCCGGGACATATGACAAATCCAGCATACATGGCGTCACAAATGACACATCCAGGACATATGACAAGTCCAGCACACATGGCGTCACAAATGACACGTCCAGGACATATGACGAATCCGGCATACATGATGTCACAAATGACACATCCAGAACATCATTATAATATGCCAAGCCCAGCACACACATCAAGTTCAACAGAAACAAATAACACATCTAACCAGTTGCAGCAGTGCCACATGACACTAAACGACAAATGCGTGTTTGTGCTTTTCAAGTGACATCACGTGAATGCACCTTCAAAAACAACAACAATCACAATCACAATGGCGAAAGGCTAAAGTTTCAGCAGGGTCCTGTCTGAATGTACTGAGTTTGCAGCACATGCGCCATTGGTAGCTGCCATGCAGACACCTCCAGGCACACAATGCACAGCCAAGCGAAGGATGTGAACAAACATAATTGCCCGGCAATATTATTCGGAAGAAACAAAAGTTTAAGACAAAATTCAGCTGCTTCACATTGAGCTCAGGAGCGCGCGCAAAAAGGAGATGCTCCAGTCTCGAAAATTTCAACCTGGGCAATGAACCACACCGCAGGACAACTTGGAACATGTGGTCCACATTCTCTTTGTCACCATTGCCATGACCTGACTGACTGAGGGCCAGACTGAGGTAGCATCAAGCCACCTTTGGAGGAGCGGACTGTATATTGATTATTTCGTCTATCTCATGGGGCTGCCTGCTTTCAAATTCCATCACTTTTTGTTTGTTTTATCATGATTGTAGGTGAACTTCCATTAGCTAGTTTTTGAACAGAGTATTGAAGCCCAAGTGACAGAAAAGTCACACATCCATGGTGCACCTCTAAAGTAACAAGGACTTGTTCTGTTGTCTTGGGCCCACGCCAGGGCCAACCAGCCATGTGAGAAATTGCGCACGAACACACAAATGACAGCCTGCAGCAAGAATCACAAGCGTCAGTGACTAAAGGCCACCGCAAATACCTCATGAAGTTGGTTACTTTCACGTCAACCAAAAGGATTTGACAAGGGCAATCGCTGTTGCCCCCGCTTTACACGCACACACACCTTGAATATGACACTCTTTTAAGGCTTGAGGAACTGACCTTTCAGCCACCTTGGCCAGCGAGCATGTCGAGAATTGATCATTTTTAGTTTTCTGTCATTTGGATTTCAGTAGCCACATGCTTGATGCGATGTGAAAGAAAGACTATGTCTAGTCCAAAAAGACAAAGACATCACCAATCGAAGCCCCACATACCACCCCATGCTGTTGCGCCATCACTTCAAATTTCAGGTGAGTTTATCAGGTACTTTGAGAAAATGTGCCAGGGCCAAGGCCAAAATGAAGGCAATTGTGGCTCCTGAGCCTGAGCATGCAAACCAGTGACTGGGCAGCAGCCATGTTAGTTGTACTGGATACAGCTTGAAGTTCCACCATGGTCATAGTCATTTGTGTCGTTTGTCTGGGAAAAGGATACTTAATTTTGGAAACCTTGAACCGCGAGCTACTTTGCAATGTTCCCCAGCCCTACATGCTGTGCTTCTCATAGATTGTCAATGGCAGCTGTTGGCCGCTCATGGCATCATGCTTGTTCCACCCCCACTGGCACCAGGCAATGCGACAACACAGTCAGGCTTCAAAGCATGCTTTGATGTCTAGTCATGCCCAACTTGCAAATGATGTATGAAGAACTCGAGCCTGAGGCCTTGACATTGCTTAGTCATTGCAAAGCCTGCAGCACCTGGCACGCCGATTCTTTTGGCAGATAGTAGCACAGGTTCCACCAAGCAGTGCAAATGTTAGGACCAAGAATAGTACACATGACAAATGACACTCACTGACTGACAGTGACAAGCAATTGCCATTGCAATGCGTGCTCTGGTTTTTTTCCTTTTCATACATGGACGGCAGCTTCACTGTGCCAAATAGATATGGCCCATATGATACATCAGAATACATCAGACTCAAACTGGAAAAGTCATGCTTTGGACTGCTCGACGTCGATCCTTGAGCAGCTCCACGTCATTTCCTTGTTTTGGAATGGCAAACTGCTTGGAAACAGAGCAAGAGGCACAGCACAACATAGACTTAAGTCAAGTGGACACCATTGCCACAAACAAGACCTCCGATATGTTTTCACAAGTCAACCTAAACTTTGAACTTAATGTCAATCAAAGACACTGACACAGCTGAATAACCAGGAGTTTGCTGCTGGCTTTGCAGAGGCCATGATCTTCATCCTGAGCCAGTCATGCAGATTCCACATTCTTGTCTCAATATTGAACTTTGAAGAGGGGGCATGACTAAAAGTGTAGTGCTCACAACAACATTGTGAAGACAACAGCTGTGACATCATACTGACAACTTGCGCCATGATTCAGAAGCCTGATTTGTCGGAGTCGGCCTTCTTCAAAATCCCCCAGTGTCAAAAAGGCAGCAATGCAGTTCCCAGAGTACCCACGATCTCTCAGAACTTCCGACCTGACAGATAAGCAGAACAATGAACCACAAACCCAGAGTACTCAGAGCACAACTGAAACAAGAATTGGCGACTGACTGCAACAATTGTCATTTGCCTTCTTGCTCTATCAAGTTTCGTTGAATTGAACGGACATAGCCAAACATTTTTGTAGGAATATGTCTCCATATGTCTCTTTTCAAACCTCTTTGAAACATACCCAAGTCACATGACGTTCTGCTCAGCTGACAACGGAGCTGGTCGACCACTCGGTCTCGCCCACGGATGCTGTTGCTTCCCAGAAGGACCGCGACGAACTGGCCCATAAGTTGGAGCCCGAGCCACCGATGCAGTCTCCACGACAAAGGGCTCGGGCCAGACATCAGGTGGTGGCGGTGGTAATGGTGGTGGTGGTGGTGGTGGTGGACCACCAGTCGCCACCGGTTCCACAGGACCAGCACTCGCCACTGGTTCCACAGGTGGACCCACGCCGGGAACCATTGATGGCAGCGGGGTAGCCATCGTCAGAACTGCCCCATGCCCTACGATCTCTTCCGTGACCCAGGCGACAGAACCACCAATGGTGTCTGGCAACACGTGCTTGCATCGGCACCAGCTGAATAGTGTTGCGTTGACAAGTGTGTTCCACCGTCCCAGGTCGAAGGTGTCATCCAAAAAGTCCACCTGAGATTTCCTTAGTTCGGGAACAAAGGAACAAATATGAACCAACGATTGCTAAATACTATCTTTGCTTGGTAAACCATGGCAACGGCAAGAAGTTTGATGTTTCAAACTGCATGGCATGAGCAATTGCCAGATGAAAGAGTCTTGGCACCAAGCCGCAAGTGGCAAACACATCGGCATCAATTTTGATTTCCAGGGGCCCCCAAGCATAGCTTGACTAATTCGTCTATCACCAAAGTTCAACTTCTGAAGGGATTCAATCTATTTGCAGACAAGTGGCACCCTTGGATCACCATCAAGGAATCGGCTAGCCAAGAAAATATCGTCTGGCCATGATGCTGACAGGCTTTGAAGGATCACCACAGCATCCACTCCCCACGAACGAAGCAGAGCCCACAACAGCAAAGTGAAAGCTGGTGTTCTGTGAAAACCAGCTGTGCAAAAGATCCTTAGGTAAAAGATTTCAGGGCAACCCTTGACAAATTAGCATCAGCCATGTTCTCATGTGTCGCCGGCTTGTGCAACACAATTTGCAACAACACATGGTAAATGTTTCACACACAAAGATTCAGACTTTACACTTGGCTTGTTTGGCCAAGCTGCTCGATGATCTCTGCTGGCGACTGAAGTATGGCCAGGAGAAGCTTTTCAGCTGCATCGTGACTGAAGACCTGGGCTTTGGGCCCCATGCCATGCATAATAATTAATAATGATAATGAGTTTAGGTGGGAAGGAGAGTGAATACACAATTCGTTTTGCACTGTTGACAACATCCAGCAAGATTTTCCCAGCCTCCAACTGAGTCGTCCTCGTGAGCCCCGAGTGGGGTGATTTCTGCGGTGGCACCCTTAGTGAGTCAAATAACTTGACTCATAAGGTGACAGCATAGATGATTGAATTCTGTAAGTCATTCATGACAGCACAATGACACAGTGACTGAGGTGACACAACCATACCTAAAAACAATTATCAGCAGATGAATCGATAGGTTAGATAGTTAGATAGATAGATAGATAAATAGATGGATAGCTAGATAACTAGATAGATTGATAGGTAGATAGGTAGATAGATAGCTAGATAGATAGATAAAAACATGGATAGAGAGAGAGAGAGATAGATAGATGGATAGATAGATAGATATATATATATATAAAGATATAAAGATATCTAGCTAGATAGATCACCTGACCCCCATGAATGGCTCCAGTCAAGAGTCTCCCAGGGCAGAAGGTTTCGAAGATCAAACTGGGATTTTCTGCGCCCAAGAGCTGATGCAAAATGCCACAATCCAGTGATCGTTTGCCCCTTGAAGGGGATCTCAGTTGTCCACACAGGTGCCAAGTTGACGCAGAAGGCAACACAATTTCCTCTGAAACCGAGTCTTGAAACAAAAAGCAGTCTCCATATCCAGCTTGATTTTGGGCTTGCTGCCAGAGATCCAAAATACAGTAAGTCCAGGCCCCCTTTATACAACTGGAGGACCTCTTTCGAGGGAAGCTTGTAGACTCATGATTCATGAAGCCTGACTGTCCCAATAAAAACCACATGCCCACACTCACACACACACAAAGACAATGCTGGCAAGTTGCTTTGCGGCTGTGCTTCTGGATGGCAGAGGGGCTTCTGCCAAACCCAAGGATCACCACACGTTTCGGCCAACCACATTCATGGTGCGACTTTTCCTAAAGACTGCAAGCAGAATGTCAGTGACGATGCTCCCAGCTTGACTTTGATTGAAGATTTTGGTTAGCAGTTGCTAGAAAAATCGAAATTAGTCTGTCATTGAAACATTTTAATTCTGTAGTAAGCAAGCCATGCTCACAAGTGTCAGTATTCGTCTTTGAACATTTACTAGGTTTTGCCAAAGCTCACTCATAACGAGGAAAGCCTGCTGCAGCGTTGCGCCTGAACTTCAAGCTCAACTGCAACAAAATGTTCACGTGTATGACAGAAAGATGCCTCTTTTTTTGAAAAAATATCGGATGATTCAATTGGCTGAAATCGTGCCACGGATAGCTACTAGTATAATGCCCTGCCACACAAATATGGACACTTGACGAGGCACATCTCGACAGCATTCCTGACTCCCTGGATGATGTAGGCATCAATGCTCTCGATCTTGTTCTCCTGCTCCTTCTGGAATGCGTGCTGCCTAAGTTGTCAAACGGCAAGCATTGGATTTGTAAAACATGCCTAAGCCAATGTGGGCAACCCCCAACTTGTTGGCACGGAAGCAGTGAAACTTGAGAGATTATATGAGCCAATGTGCACAAGTTCTTCGGCTTCCTCTTGGTCCAAGCAATGGAACAGGAAAATAGCCTGAGTTAACAGCTTCTGCTTGCAACATGCTATCAAATATAGGACAAACGACTACACCGTGACACCAACTGCAAAAGGTCAACATGCTGACACTTGCAGGGTTCAAGACATTAGATTGGACATTTGCACTTAGATTGTAACGTAGCCAGTGTTTGAAGCCAAGCTGCTTGCTGGGCTGCCCTGCAGGGCATGCCAATGCAACATGAATTTTCCAGGAAATGAATCATTTACAAATGGCAGAAAGCTCAAGCTATCATCAAAACACATTTGGCCCTGACCTGTTCAATCGGAATCTCAAATCACCACACCACTCCAAATGGCGCAAAGCAGATGAGTGGCCAGTTGCCATGAAACAATCAGGCAGCACTACTGGCCACGTGACAAATGACTCTGCCGACTGACTATTGACATTGACATGTAATGTTTTCAACTTTGGATCCAACAAATATCTTTTGACTTGCAGCAGATGACATGCTCGACACGAAATAATTACTTGACAGCTGGCTGACCCGTTCCAATTCACCAATGGTCCTTGGAGCAGCTTTTACATACCGAATTCGCAACCTTAAGTTGGAATGCTATTTGAATTAAGCTGCTTTCTTACCACGAGTGAGCCAAAAGAAGCATGCAGCCAGTGGTTGAAGACTCTGAATCGAGGACGTGATGAACCATGTGACATTCATGTCAGTTTGACGGCCCACATGAAGCTGAGATGAATGACAATAGATCAGGTTGCTGAGAGCCAGCCAGTCAGCAAGCGTGCCGGTCTCACCTTTGCTTGACAAAGCCAATCTGCAGGCCATGGTGAGCCTGGCAAACAGTCAGCAAACAGTAAAACATCACCCAATGCAGTTAGTAGTTAGCTGTGCACACATTGCGATTGATGATGATTTTTCCATGCCACCAACAGTTCAACCTTAACTTGCCCTGGAAAGTGTTCTACTTCTGAAATTATCACCCCAACACAACTAGGATACAACAAAGGCAAACGCAGAATGACATGACCGCAGAATACTGCACTCATAATCGCATCAGCATTTTGCAGTTGCAGCCTTGCTGTATTTAACGCCAGCCAAAAAGCTGACAGCAGCCAGTTGCGCAAAGAGTCTTAATTAAGTATGATTTGTTTTTTTCATCCAAGCCACATGAATCAAACCATGTGCACATAAGTTCGATTTTGCAGTAAACGTCGAATGATTTGATTTTTGATATTTGACATGTGTGCGTGACTGGTTGAAAATTGAAACAATTGAATTAGCATCCTAGTCGTTCTTCAAATAAATCCTCGACTCCGGCGGGGAGTTTTCCTTGTCATCTTCGTGCCTGCACACACCCCCTGCCGCTGTCTTAGTCTGTTCACATGTGAAATCATCTCTTTTCAGGTCCCTGGTAGTGTTGTCAGCAAGAGGTGGTGGAGTGAAGCCAAGATTGACAATGGCGAAGTGAATCTCAACTGCTAGGTCACGAGCAGAAGCCCATTCCTGATAGTCCACAAAGTGGCAAGTCAATGTTGCAACTGCAACCGATCAATTAAATTGCATCAACCGCCGCTCCCAGCATGACTCCCAGAAGATCCACACAGCTTACATCAGACAAACAAGGACAAGGGTCTTTTCTTGGGATTCACAAAACTAAATGAACCAAATCAAGACTCTGAGTTGGCTAGCAAACGCTGCCTCTTGCAAAGCTCTTCAACTGTGTACTTTCTGGGAAGCATCCGATGAGCCTTCTCAACCTGCCTTGCAGAGAAGTACCGCTTTCGACCAGAACAGTCTGAGTCCATTGCCAATGCCTGCATTCCAAAATCCCAAAACCTGACCCTGAGAGAGACTGCGGCAGATGCAGGTCAGATCTTATTTCAGCAATGTTTGCAAAACAAAGTTCGAAATGCAGGCAACAGACAGTAGCTGACAAATGACTCTTGCGACATGACATGAAATTCGCTTAACAAATGGCAAGTATAACAAATGACACGTAGGCCTGTGTCATGATAGTATCATGACATGACAGCTTCGACCATATTGCCTCACTGTCAGCTGACAAATTGAAAGCAAACTGCAAATGTAACTAGTGTAGTCATCTAGTCCATCCAGGCGTTTGTCTTATTATATTTTACTGTTTGTCTTATTATCAGCAAACAGGTGTACAGAAAACATACCAATCTTACCAAGCGGGCCTCATCTGACTGAGGTTCAGGCGGTGCCCAAATGCATGAGCTGTGCTGTTTCCATCCAGGAATCGACATGACAACTCAATACTGGCAGCATGCGTCTAGTCTAGCAAAGAAACCCGCTCAGAAGATTTGATCTCCAACATCAGCATTTGTGGAAATGACAATGTGCCAGCGTTCACCAGCAATCCATGTAATGTAAGTTGGAGAAAAGGAACGCTACCTGAGCACAAGTGACTGATTAGTTTTATCTTCGTAAATTTCTGTGGCCCTTGTTGAAATATCAGGCTTGCAACGCTGTCGCAGTGTCACACCAGGAATCTAAGCAAAGTAAAAAAAACTGACTTGTTCATGTCTTTGGCGACATCATTCATGTCCCCAGTCTGGGACTCCGCAACGTACTGCTCGACTAACTTTGATGCGTCGTCCATGATTTTGCTGAGAACGAGCTTCATGCGACTGGCTAATGGCGGCAGCTAACTGCTAAAGCACCTTCATTCAACTTGGCAGTTTCATATTTGCACAGGTTACACACCTACTAAGGCCAAGTTGTTTGCCAAAGTCCACTGCTCTGACACACATTCTTCACCAACACCTTTCGACCACCATCCATCCTTGATGAGATTGACAAATGACTCTGAAGACAATGATGAATATAATTATAATGTAATCAATGACTCTCCTTCAATCTAAGACCCTTTGAAGTCAACAATCGAAAAGTGATGCTTCATGTAAGTGCTTCATGAAAACCAAATCAGTATGACCACTATGACTCCACCCAGGCATCTGCACAAAGTCGACTTGAGACCAACGCTGCAACATCTCCTCCATGCTTAGGTGAACAGGGAATGCCAGGTCAACAAGTTGTCAACGCAGTTACTTCACGTACGGCTTCAACACAGTCTGTCAAGTGTATATGGACAGGTTTCAGGGCAGACCTTGTTTCAGGGTCAGCCTCCTTTATGTTTAGTGTTCAGCAAGAAAATGTTAAACATATCAGCTGGTGCCAGCCGTTCCATTTGAACAAGGTCCAACGAAGCCATCAGGGGATCGAAATGGAACCAACAAAAGGCACAGTCAGTTGACCAAAGCTAAAACAAACTTCGGGAAATAACAACAGACCATACCCATGAGGTACCGGACGTGAACCAAAGCCACAGCAGACTCACTTGGGCATTTGAAGGCAAAATCCAGCTACATGTTCAAAGCAGCGCTGATGCTTGCACAGTTTTATCAAACTAAGTTGAATTACAGCAAACTAGTTTTTATTTCCTACACTAAAAGATCTATAAACAAAACACTTGGCAAATGGAAAGCAGTGACATTTACAAGAATGGAATTGCCAGCGCGCACAAAAGAGGTGAACAACTCAAGCAAACCCTTTTGAAAAACGAAAGCACCTGCAATTGTTCTCAGCAATCATGCCGGGATCACCAGGACCCAATGTAGAGGCCCAGTAGGTAGGCTCATCAAAAGCCCAAAGGAATGCTGCAGCTATAAATGGAAATCATTGGAATACCCATGTTGCTGTAAGATTCTCATACATTTATCACGGTTGTGGGTTATTTCAAGCTGATCTTTGCATATTCATCCAACCAGTGCACGGTTGGAAGCACGGTGAGTCAACGATTGCCTTTTTCTTTGAAAGTCTTGATTTGAAACCCTTAAAAATGAGCCAGATCTAAGACCCATCAGATCCAGTAGCAGCTTTCATGTTGGTGATTGGCATTACTCCTCGCAGTGTCCACCGAGATCTGCAATCATGATCAATAATGTGGCCGATCTCCTCGATTCCCCAGTCATGGTGGATTTTGCATTTGGAAACCACCTGAAAAGCCATGGTTTTTTCATCCACGTGCGGACATGCAATGAGGGAAAAGGCATCAATCGTCGGATCAGTCTGCCAAAAAACCCAGGTAAACAAGTGATGTGCGGCCAACTTAGCTGCAAACGGCCAAGTTGGACTCATCCACCACGATGACCAGCGTTCCGCTGGGTGAGGCCGTCAAGCGTTTAGGTTGTATAGCTTGGTCAGCTGTTGTTTTTTTTGGGGGGGTATAGCTACAATGTGAGGCCCCCAAGATAGCTAAGTTGGTTTATAACTCCAATAACTATGGTTTATGGTACGCAAGTAACTATAGTTACTGGGGCTTATAAACCAACTTATAACTGGAGGGCCTCACATTGTAGAGGTATACTGGGTTTATAAAGTAACAAATATAGCTGTGGGGGCTTCAAACCTTGTATCACCTCACAAAAAAATTGGACGAACCTCACGACCACATCTGCTTACCCTCTAGATTGACTTGGGTAAAAGCAGGTTAACACCCTCACGATTCCTGGGGTGAACCACTGGTGAATACAGTTATGGCCCTTAAGAGTTTGAAATGGGATGAAATAACTCCTGCAACCAACCTTATAACTTCAATGGGATTTCTGAGCCAGTTATAACTGGTTTGTAGGGCTATAACAATGGTTAATGGTGGTGAATAGTGGTTGATAATGGACACATCGTGTCACACAATGGAATCTAAATGAAGGTTTCCTAAAATAGGGGTACCCCCACATCCATTGATTGCTCATCATTTCCCATATCAAAAAGCCACTTAGGGTCCACCCCATTTTTAAACACACCCAAATGGGAGTCTAAATGGGCATTTTTTAAGTCAAAATTGGGGAATAAGTCGATGGTGAAAACCACTAAGCCTATCTAAACCCAACACAAATCCATATGTGGCCCTTCTCATGGCCAAGCTTTGATACCCTGCAAAAATGAAAAGATTCTTAGCTGGTGAGTTAGTAGACAATCCCATACCAAAGGACTATTTTGGATTAGTTAAACTACCCATCTAATCTTGTTTCATTCACATTACCATATCCCATTAACATCCCATTAACATCCCATTTCCTATGGTTTTTCGGGTTTTCCTATGGTTCAACTAGCCATCAAATCTAAGATTGCCCTAGTAACCTGCGGCTTCAATTTTGGACCTATCCTCCCCTGCCCTCGGAGCCATCTCTGGACCTTCATGGCGTTATAACAGGCCTTTCCGATGCCCCAACCTGACGTCGTGGCCCAGGTAAAACCGGTGCACCACCTCTTTTTTTGGCACGGTAACGAGGCAACAAAGACTCAGTGAACAAGGCTGATTTCATGGAATTTATTGGATTTTACTGGGATGTCATTGGGATTCAACCATCAACCATAGGGATTCTTTGGGATTTCATGGGGATATACTGGGATACATACGACCAAAAATGTACGGTTTCCCATTATCCTACCAATCATATCGATACTTTTTGACCAACACAGTTCTCTTGGTGGGAAATAAACAGTAAATGACTTTGAGTTTACCACATAATTTCCTCAGATTCCCCAGTCATGGTAGATTCCACATTTGGACAAACAACTTTATCACTATTCTATGATCTGCAAACTCAGGTCGTTGGAACATCGAAGATCCTCACACTATAGCCGTTAGCAATCCTTAACAGTAATAGTTACAAGTAGCTCAAAATGCCTCATTTATACAAGTGCTATTTTTCAACTAATTAGCTGCAGGGGTTAGCCTGTTTTCCGTACATTTCCCACAGGTTCCCGGGCAGGTGGTATTGAAGAGGACTTGTGGATTCTCTGCACTGTCGCTCTTGCAAGGTTCCTGCCGCTCCAACATCGTGGCTCACGAAGCTGCTAACTATGGACAGTCTCTGAAGATCCTTAGGAAAAAAATGTTGTTTGGGAGTTTGGGCTGATAGGTCAGTATTCCCATGAAGTTAGCCTGAAAAGATCATTGGATTGAAGTAGCAATCTAATTGGTTTCCCGAATATCCCATGAATTCTCCACTGTTAAAGGATTTGACGAATTACTCATCCGAGGCTGAGGGGTTGGGTGAACCCGTTTCGAGTAGGACACTGACTTTCACGGCATGTGGAATTCAAGGACGTTCAG
The DNA here is from genome assembly GCA_947184155.2 of Cladocopium goreaui. NCBI lineage: Eukaryota > Dinophyceae > Suessiales > Symbiodiniaceae > Cladocopium > Cladocopium goreaui. The sequence goes on along the minus strand of CAMXCT020000791.1, from coordinate 636,194 downwards.
CCAACTGGCTCTGACAATGAGGTATCCGCCCAAAGTATCCCATCAAATCAGAAGAAACTATGTTACGGGTATAATAACAATGATGATAGACAAATAAACTTTAGTGTTAGGCAATTTATTATCCACTTGGTTTCTCATCCATTGGTTTATCATCATTGTTAGGTATGATATCAATAGTGGATTGAAATCATGCCTAATAATGATGATTTTTTTTGTTGGATTTAGGGGCTATGTGAAAAACCGACCCCCAAGCACGTCATTTGGGATTTGATTTTGTAAATCAAAAATTGCATCAGAATGCGGTTTTGAAGTGAACAATCAGTAGTCAACTTAGTCGAGGCGAAAGCTTCACATTCAGTTTTATGTTGTTTGCGTTGTTGCAACATGAAACATGAATCAAATTTGAAAACAAATTTTAACAAGGTCCATGGTCGATAACATAAGTTTAGGAATTCTGCAAACATTGGAAAATCAAAACCATTTATTTGATATTACTTTATCATTCAGGCTGTCATGTTGGATGTGCGCTCTCATTTTATTGTATGTCATTGTCATGTCTATGTCATTTCTTTGTCATGTTGGTTTGGGAAATGCAACAAACATGCAAACAAAAATTATCACCATCTGGGAAACGCCAAAATATGCAAACAAAAATTACTCCCAATCTGGGAAATGCACAAACAATGCAAACAAAAAAAACAACGTAAAACAAATGCAACCAAAAAAACAATGAAAAAAACATGCAAACAATCATGCAAAGACAATGTAAACAAAATGACTCGTGTGCTGGCGCAAAATGACGTGTTTAGACTTCCCAGCTCGGCTCCGGGTCCAGCCACCCGCGCCGGATGAGAAAACGACACAAAAATGACAGCGCAAAACAGAAACGACAAAAACATGCAAAACCAAATCAAAATAAACATGACATGACAAATATATTTTATATATAATATATCATATATATATATATTACATATTATATTGTATATATATATTATATATATATATTATATTATATATAATATATATATATATATAATATACATATTCAACAACCCTCAGAGTTTGCTGGTAAGATTTTCATAAACATAAAACGTGAATCTGCATGGTAAACAAGAAACATCCAAAACAACGTCACACAGATTGCAAAGCAATGAATTGCTGCTTTGAACACACCTGCCATGCTGAAAGAAAACTAGTTCTTGTTGGCTCGAACATCAGCCTTAGCGCCCTCTTATTCAACGATTGAACATGTTGAGCAACTTTATAAACGCACTTCTGGTTGGTGGTTTCAACCATCTTGAAAAATATGAAAGTCGACGGGGAGGATGACATCCCATATATGAAATGGAAAATAAAAGCCATGTTCCCAACCACCAACCAGTTAGGCATTTGTGTTGCTTCATTCACCATGTTTAGCATCGTTCAACGGGCTTCATTCGCCGCCCCTCACCGCACCTTGCGTGGGAACCACTTCAAGTAGATACGAATGCAGCTGCCTAGTGCCAGGGCATCGGCGTTTTCGGTGAAGAAATGATGATTTAATGGGATAAGGCACCACCAAATGAACTATCAGCTAAGTTAATATCATGAACATTTTCAGGTAATGGGCTCAGTTTAATGGGCTAAATTGTGATTCGGTCATATAACTGATTTATGATGGCTAAGTTAACTTATACCCTAATATATGTATATATATAGTTAGAGCTTCCCACTTGGATCATCTGTTGGACGGGATGGACATGTCCTGAGATCGTATGATGGGTGGATACTCTATGATAAATGGGATCAAGAGATGAATCGTAAGAGTATCCTCTTGGAAGTCGAAGAGTCATAAGTGATGATAAATGGGGATTACATATCCCAGATGCTCCATGGTGCTGGAATATTCACCTACAAAACTGGGTGATTTGTTTGGTAAATGTAGGTAAATATTCCATACATGGAGCATATGGGTATGATCACTATGATTTCTTGAAATTTCCCACTAGGATTATCCCACAAAAAACGAGTGAGTGACTGTAGAATGTTATATAACCCATGTTATGCGACAAGTTGCGAATCCAGGACTTACAAACCAGGGTTATTAACCAGTTACCACACAGGATGATTCTCCAAGCAGGGAAAAAAAGTGCACCTCATGCAGCCAAGGCACCAAGAAGCAACACCTCACTCAAAGTGCAACGGACCGCCGCATGCGCATGGCGCGTCCTCCCTCCGGGAGTAGGCGGGCAAGTAAACCTGCAGCCTCTTGGTTGCGCTTCAGCGACGACACGTTCTGCAGCAATTGGGTCTTGGCCTCCAAACATGGCAGCCCCCGCAAAATCAAAGCGTTTCTCTGCGTGAGCCCCCCCACTTCTACAGTGCTTTTTCTGCAGCACGCACCCTTGCCCATCTTCGTTTCAAGCCACTAATGAGCCTCTTCCCAAACCTGCAGCGCTAAGCCACCTGAGACAGAATTGCAATGGCCACAGTCTACTTCGCCAACACACCGTGCAACACAACCAAAGAAAGAAAAACCCTTCGGACACACTCCTAGCGCTCCGTTGATGCAATCCAAGGGGCAAGTTGCCCACGGTCACGGTCCTCCGCACTCAGTTCACGTGCGCGGCCAACTCCAAGCGCTGCAATGACCAACCGCTGAGATTTCAAAGTAGGCTTGCAGTTTTATAAGCATTGCCAGACGCTATGCATGAAACACTGAAAGTCATTAAAACTATATAGTTAATATGTATATATATATATATATACATACAATATGTGTGTGTATAATTGTGTATACATGTTTATATATGTTTATGTATAATTCACGTATCCATTTACTGTAGTAAAGTGAAATGAACAAATACGAATCCAAGGCTTTTCCAGAAAAAACAGTGGCTACTTGGAGGAGCATTCTGCTCAGCTGGAAAGTAAGTGGTTTGGAACAACCCCAGCAAGGTGCTGCTCACTAGAAAACTACCCTCTGGTTATGTCAAAATAGCTATTGAAAATGACCATTTATAGTGGATTTTCACATGAAAAATGGTGATTTTCCATAGTTATGTTAGTTTACCAGAGGGTAACTTGGTTTTCAAGTAAACTAGGCTTTGCGGTAGATATATAATAGTTCGATGGGCTTATAGAGCAACAAACATCAATTAAATACATCACATTGAATGAAACATCTTAATGCCTTCCGTCCAGTTTCAAACGACACTGGAAAGAATGTGGATGAATAGAGCCCATAGATCACATATGACATTTGTCACTATCAATATATCGTCATATGAAGTGATATCCCATTTGTTTATGAACAAACAGCTTGGATAAACATGGATAAATCCTCTATTGTAGCATACTGTAGCCATCCCAAAAGATATGCCGAAAAGTGTGCCACCAGGATTGTAAATTATAGACATTATAGACAATATGTAATACCTATTTCCAGGTTTCTCACTCTTCATCAAATTTTTGGGTTGCTGCAGTTGTAGCCAATGAAAGTTGCCTGGAAGACAAAAAAAACACTAATATTTAAGTGATATTGTGCAACTTAGTTGCATGAGTTCTTTTTTATCCCATGGCCAAAACTGTTGAGGGCCATAGGCCATAACTGAATCAATCAACTTATGATCTTGGAATTGGAATGAAGTGGTAATCCTTGATCTGTTTTTCTCATAATTGATTATTTGTTAATATCCACCATCTGATTATAACTCCATACGGAGGTTTCCTGAAAGGGGGGTACCCCTAAATCATCCATTTTAATAGGATTGTCCATGAAATAAACCAACCATTTTGGGGATCTGGACTGGAAATACCCTCTGGTAAACTAACATAACTATGGAAAATCACAATTTTTTAATGCGTAAATCCACTATAAATGGCCATTTTCAATAGCTATGTTAAATTACCAGAGGGTAAATCCCCATATCTTGCCATTTCCCTCCCACCACCAACCTGCCAGATGGTGGCATCGATTACGCGTCCACTCGCCGATTCGGTCGCCCACCGGGCAAATGGTGTTCTGACCGCGGCAACGCAGGACATAGGGTTTTTACAGTGACAGAAAGGGCCCACTAGTTACCCTCTGGTAAACTAACAGTTTGCTATTGAAAATATTAATTTACCAGAGGGTATAGATATCCCCCTAGTGATGTTTGTTTGTTTTTAATCCCCATTAACTATAGATATCCCCCTAATTCTTGGTTTATAGTCCCCATTAAGTATAGATATAACCCCCATAAACCCTAACTCCAATAAACCAACTTAGCTAACGACTTGGGGCACCACCTTATTGGAGTGATAAACCATAGTTTGTTCATCCCCCATAAACCCAAGTGAGATTCGAGTTATAAACTCTACATATAGGCCTTAACAATTATTGACCCTAGTTGCAGGAGTTACTGTACATCCCATTTCCATGAACTTCCGGCAACATGCCATGAACACTCATGTTCAAAGAACATCAACCTGGTGATTTTCAATAGCAATGTTACTTTACCAGAGGGTACATATAAGATCGTCATGATTCTGCACCACTAGGTGAATCATGCTCGTCCAAGCCACAAATCTCACAAACAACAAGCCATTTCATGGCCAATTTTAGATGGCTTGCCAACAAATAAAACTCTTAGCGGGTGAACGTAGATGATCTCATTGATACCAAAAACGATTAAAGGATTAGTTTCTACCCATCCAAGACTCACCTAGAATTTACAAAGGCAAAAAAAAGAGGGGTCAGGGCCAATATCTACGGGTGGATAGCAACGATGATATGGCTAACACCAGATACCCTGTCAACACATTTGTGACGTTTGCAAGCCAAGAACTAAACACTGGAACTATATGCAACATTCAAAACTTCAAGAGGTGTCTTTACCTGGAAGTGCAGTTCCAGTGAATGGATATATTTCACCATAGTAAGTTGGGCTTATATACCAACAAACATAGGGGCTTTCTTTTTTTGAAAACACGTGATGATATCCATTCAAGTTTCACCTCTGGCCTGCACTTTTTTTTTCAAGGACATGATTCCCATACAGTGGAGGGTTGCGAAATCCTGCATCACCAACCGGATGGTTAAAACCCTATGAATAATGGGATGAATAGACCACCGTTTTCAACTGGTGATTCGGATTTCGCTGGGCCATAAAAACAGTATGTTCACCATCTGTTCCCAACAAGGTGGTACCCCCCCCCAGTGATGTACAAGTTGGTTTATAATCCCCATGAATACTATAGTTATAACTCCCTAATCAACCCAACAGATATTGGACTTATTTGCACCAACTTAGCTAACTAATCCATATAAATCACCATGATTGGCTAGGTGAAATCACCATGTTCCTATGGTTTCCTGTAGGTGTTCCTCTGTTTTTGTCAGATCCATCCATGTTAGTTTTCCCCATTACCCGACCCATGTCCAGCGGGCCTTGTAAACATCCATGTTCTGCGAGAGGGGTGTTCCAGGCCTAGGCCCGACACGCCGACACGGGAATTCATGATCTACAGCGATGGCCCCGCCAGGGCCGAAAAAATATGATGATATATATATATATATGATATAAATATATATATATAGAGATACATATGTATATATATATATGTATATAAATAATTAATATGTATATATAGGCTCGTCCCCGCTTCTGGAACCACATGGGGTGGAGGGGGTGGGGTGGGGTGGGATGTTAACGTTCATGTGACCTTGCGGCAGGATGTTAACGTTCATGTGAACTTGCGGCAGCAGTGGATGCTACGCACATGCGGGGTGGGGGGGGGGGGTGGGATGTTAACGTTCATGTGACCTTGCGGCAGGATGTTCACGTTCATGAACCGCGCAAACCTGAATTAGGTTGGTAAAACTTGTCCATTCCGTGACGAAATTTCGTCACGGAATTAACAAGTTTCATTAGGGTCATTATCATCATCATCATTATCATGATGATGATGATGAAGATGATGATGATGATGATGATGATAATGATAATGATGATGATGATAATGACCCTAATGAAACTTGTTAATTCCGCGACGAAATTTCGTCACGGAATGGACAAGTTTTACCAACCTAATTCAGGTCTGCGCGGTTCCAGAAGCGGGGACGAGGCTATATATATATATATATACATATATATATATCATATATGGACTGGTTTAAAGTTTAAGGGAAATTGTTAACCGGAAACCTTCGATTTTCCCATGAAGATCATGGGGCTTTCCGGTTCCAATTTCCCCTTAAACGAATCCAATGAATATAAGTCCTGCAACTCGTTTGAGTGAAACATATCACTTCAACGAGGTGATAAACCAGTTTTGTTCAGTAAAAATGTTAAGGATATAACTCTATGGCATATTCACTAACGATATCGATTGGATGAAGTAGTTATCTCTGATCAATCTGATTCATATGAACTGACTGAATATCCTTCTTCAAGTGTATCAGATTCAATATTACATATGTTTAGGATTATAATCTGACAATCACTTTTTATCTGGTTGGTGGTTTTAACCATCTTGGAAAATGATGGAGTTCGTCAATGGGAAGGATAACATCCCATATATGATGTAAAATAATCCAGCCATGTTTGAAACCACCAACCAGTTGGGATGATAAACAAGTCCTGCGACTCGTTGGTGAAACATATCACTTCAACTCTATGGCATATTCATGCATATTCACTAATGATATACGAAATATCCAGGATATCCAATAGTCAATCATAATAAATGAAATAAATGATATTGGATGAAGTAGTTATCCCTGATCAATCTGAGAATTGATTATATATTGTTTAATATCCTTGAACTGGGTTGCTGTTGCGGCTGCTGTTCTCTCCAGGTCAGATTCGGGAAAAACTACGATCAGTTGAGGCTAATGACTGTGGTTACATTCCAGTTAAAACTGCTGGTTATTTAACATAGCCATAGCCGGAACATCCGTTAATATCCATTATAATTGGAGGTTTAAATGGGAACATCATCTGTAAATGGGCCACTTTTCATAGCTATGTTAAATAACCGGAGGGTAAAACTGCTAGAACCGATCAGGCTTGTTCCAAAGTTTCTTTGCATCACAATCGAAGGGGGGCAACCCCTCACAAAGTACCTCAGGAAACACTGTCAAATACTCTATGACGAATCAAGAGCACTTGTTCCTGGCCTGCTGGTTGAATTCCAGACCACGTACCCCCTTGGCATTGTAGTTGAAGCAGGCTTTCCTCTTTCCCTGGTATTCTGTTGACTGTAGGATACTTGAGGGTAAACTCCATCTTCCATGTTCTGGAAAAAAGAAAACACATTCATACAAAATACATGATTTGGACTAGGCAAAACTGGCTCTTGGTTACTTACTACGTGGCCCGCCCAGTTGAAACTTGGTTTATAAATCTTAGTTAATCATACTTGATCTACCATCTGGTTATTTAACATAGTCATGGAAAATCACCATTTGTAATAGGTAAACATAGGTAAACCATCTATAAATGTGCTATTTTCCATGGCTATGTTAAATAACCAGAGGGCACTTATAAACCAACCAAAAATTATCATACAACTACCCTCTGGTAAACCAACATAGCTATTGAAAATGGCCATTTATAGTGGATTTACCCAGCTACAAAATGGTGGATCTTTCCATTGTTACGTTAGTTTACCAGAGGCTATAAATCCATCTGGTCTTATAAACCATCTGGTCTTATAAACCATCTGGTCACTTATAAACCATCTGGTCACTTAGTTAATCATACTTATTTTGTCATACAACTATAAATCTGGGTAAATTATAATAATTCACTGACCTGAATTAAGGCCATTTTGGGATGATTCCCTATATCTAAGCCATGATTCCAGGGCTCGGTCGCAGTGAGGTCGTGATGAAATTTCCCCAGATATATCTATTATAAATTAGCCAGATATATTCTACATATATTACATTATTATAGTTACTATTAACCCACTATTAACCCACATTTTATCCCCATAGAGATCACTATTCCTGTTGGTCAATTCATTCACCGTGACTCCGTGGCATCGTTTTTTCCGCGCCGCGCCGCGCATCGCCGCCGGGTGCCCCAAACAACTGGAAGTACCATCCATCGGATCCGGTGACCGCCACCTCCGGTGGAACCGAAATGGAGGGGATGGCAATATGTAAACGCGAACAAAGAACGATGGAAAGATCCACCATTTTTTGATGGAAAAATCCACTATTTTAATGGGAAAATCCACTATGTTAATGGGAAAATCCACATTTTTTAATGGGAAAATCCACCATTTCCATGGGAAAATCCACATTTTTTGATGGGAAAATCCACTATTTCCATGGGAAAATCCACCATTTCCATGGGAAAATCCACATTTTTTGATGGGAAAATCAACTATTTCGACTGGGCCATTTCTATTGATCACCATGTCCAATCACAAAAATAATCTATAAATGGACCATTTTCAATAGCAAACTGTAACAAATTACCAGAGGGTAATGGATATTTTCCTGGTTCGTCTGAATATCCGCACAGTCCAATGGGGTCCCTCTGGTAAACATACAAAAATCTGATGGAAAGATCCACCATTTTTTGATGGGAAAATCCACTATTTTGACTGGGCCATTTTCAATAGCTTTTTGTATGTTTACCAGAGGGTGTTATTGTAATGGTTGGGATTTATATATATATATATTGTATTATTTTTGTATAGATTATATATTATATTATCGTAACCGGAATATATACCAACCATTGGGATATCAATGGAACTCAATGGAATAGTTATGGGATTAGCGTATATTGTGGATTATTTTCGTAGATCTATGATGATAAATGGATATCAATTTCATAGTTATAGTGGTTGACAATGGGAATAGAGTGGGATTCATTTAAACGTATACCCGCGGTTGACATTAAACATCCCCTATGGCTGGGTCACCCAAAAAATGTTATCCCGAGCTATCCCTTACTAAATCAATGGGAATTTCAGGATCCTAAAATGGAGGTACGTTAGTACCATATTTCAGGCCATATTTTGTGGGGATATTCCCTGAAATTTAGGCCTTATATAGGCCTTACATATGGTAGGTACCTCCAATTTAGGTTCCTGAAATTGTCATTGACTAAACTAAACCATAGTTTCTGGTGGCGTTTGATATTAACGGGGGAATTGATGAAAGAAGGGATTTCATGATCAAACAATGTGATTTCAGCATCAAAGATAGATGGTAACTACAAGGTGCTGCCTCCTAGTCATGGATGGCTTACAACTTATGACTAGGGGTCACCACTCTGTGACTATCTCAATGGATTTTAATGGATTATATATATATATAACGGGAATATACCCACCACAACCAGGAGATAATGGGATGAATAGGCAGCAACCATGGGGATATGAAACCAACAATAATATGGACAACAATGGGGGTATCATGTGATATTCTGGCTACTCATTCCGGTCTACCATAAACCCGAATCTTGGGATTAACTGGGGTTGACCCAGTTTCTTTATCTTTCTTTGATCTTATTTGGAAGGTCGAGGTACCTATAAATCCTCGAGTTACCCATACAAATTGGTATTCACACCGTTTTTTTTCAGCACCCTATCACTGTTTGTGCTTGGATAATATGCAATTCTACACAAGAATAAATCAGGTAGTATCGCACAATCCTCAAGCACCCTGGGTTTTGACCACTACTCAACTGGTCAAGGTCAACATTGTCCCTTTGGTCAAAAATGAAGTGGTTGCTCTGGTATACCGTGTATACCCATTTATGATCATTGTCCGTTGATGACTCATTCTTTTCCCTATTTAAAAAAAAACAAGAACAGCAATTTTAGGGTGTACCCCCATTTAGGGTCTACCCCATTTTCAGGCAAAGCCAAATAGGGATGACTCCAAAATTTCTCCTGAAATGGGGATATAAAAAAAATAGCCGAAAATTCTACCACCATCTAGAGTCTATCTCATATACCCATCGGTTGTGAAAAATGGGGCTGGACCCATTTTTTAAGTTCGACCACAGGAAGGTTGGACCAGGACCACCGAAAACTGGATGTCACTGGGAACCAACGACCAACGCTTATGAAATTCCCCCAACTGGGTTACTGAAATCCCAAAACAAATAGAAGCCAGCGACAGAAACCTGGAAACTATGAGGCAAACATCATCTATATGACTGTATCATTTTCCATCTTTTTCCCGGGTTTCTAAAAAAGCTATTTATAAGAATTGGGTTAAGCCCTCTAGAAGTAAAATGACTTGGACTTGCTTAGGGAATCCCCCCATACGAAACTATAAACATATCCCATAGATTCCCTATTCGTAGTGGATTTTCACTTGAGCAAATCAAACTTTAAGCTGCCAGGTCCACCATGGCCGCTCCTGAGCCCCCCAGCATTGTCTCTCCAAACGTTGTTGGGTGCTGCCGTCCAGAAACCAGCTGGCTCCTCGCAGTATCGACGTGAGCAAGGTACAACATGGTACAACCAACAAATGGTTGAACTCTGCAACATGGTGCACTAAAATAGCCCAATGTTTTCAGTTGGGTACGGATCAATACCTATTAATACCATTTTTAGGGGGATGAACATCCATTTACCAGCTATTTTGATGTGAACAAAAGGGGTACAAGGTTTTGACACACTGCCAGTTCTAAATGGTGTTAAATTCATATTTTCATGGTTATTCTGTGGGGTCATTCCATGGGATGACTTACTGACTTCCAACTGGTAGTGGGGCCAAATTCCACCGATTTTGTTTTTTTCGGCATCAAAACCTGGATCTATGTGGGACTTGGTGATAGTTCATGGGATACCCTCTGGTAATTTGTTACACTTTGCGAACTTGAAAATGGCCAGCTATAGTTAGTTCGTTGATTTATCGAATTTAAAGATGGTGATATCATCCAGTTCGCGAACTGTAAACGTTTACCAGAGGGTAATGAAATTCCAATGGTATATTCTATGAATTCAGTGCCCCATGTGCCATTGGGGCCATGGTCATGCATGGGAATGTGGCATGGGAATGTGGCATGGTCATCCATCCGCAATCCCGAAAAAAACGGATGATCAACGCCGACCGTAAAAATGGATGGTCATCTCAAAAGATGGGCAAATGTCCCAAGTAGTGGATATGGGGGAATAAACACAACAAACATGAAGATATTTTATGGGATATGAATGAAATATGTAGTATCGAATGTTCCTTGAATGTGATGGGATATGACATATTTGCCTGGTCATGATAATGTGTACATATGAATGATTGTAACATATATACAGTATATAAATACTGTATTACCGTTGGTCAAGCAGTTCGTTTCCCGCTATGAGCTGGTGGTTTGGAATCCGAGACCCATCAAAGTGATGCCCCTACTTAGCTAGCCAAGATGCTGTTATAACTAGGCCATCTACCAGTTTGTGGCGAAGGTATCATATCTCTAGTTGCATGGGTTTATAAAGCAATTTAGAACAAATGGGTCTCACCATGTATTGACTTCGGTTCCAGAGTTACATGAGTTGCATGAGCTGCGAGCATCCAAGTACGTAGTTTGGCCTCCATCTACCAATTGGTTTATAAACCCATCAAACTGCATATGTATGATATAATATGTATAATTGACATAGATATGTATTATATCATGAAATCAACAGCCAATCTTGTATCTTTTTGTAACTATATACCAAAAAACTAAGCTTCTGGCTGGACACTTGACGCCCCCAACCCCGTCCTGATCGCTTTCCAACATTCCACTCAGTAAAGGAATGGCTCCAACCTCAACCCGCTGACATGGCATCGATGTAGATCCATGGATTGGAAAAATGACCAGCCCAATTAGCCTCTGGTGATGACTGTTCCATAGCTTAACCAATAGAAATGGTGATGAACAACCTATAGAAAGGGTGGTTTAACCACTAGAAATGGTGATGTAACCTCTGGTAATTTCTTACATAGCTATGGAAAATGGCCATTTAGTTCGTTGATTTACCTATTAGTAGCATGGTGATGTTCTATAGCGAACTGTTGGTTTACCAGAGGGTATGTGGGGGTCCAACAAAATGTTCCAGTAAACAGGGGTTGGTAACTGTCCCATTTTGGGAATATTGGACATCACCTTATAGTAGCCATCTAGTAGACCATATACCATTCATGGTTGGGTGATGTGACCCATGGGGACATCAGTCATGACCCATGGTAAAGCAATGAAAAGATGCTCCACAATGGCGCATGTTTTGTTTTCTTCCATGAATTCACCAGATTCAGATGAAAGCTGTTCTTCGCCGTGATTACTGGCCCTCTGCTCCCAACGTCCCAACTGTTCTGGGAATTCGTTGGCCGGGAAATTTACCCTTTGGTAAATTAACTTGTTGACCCTGCCAGGTGGGGTTTGGAAGATTAGTTTCCATTAAAAACATGTTATTTTCAGGGTCTATGTTTATTTACCAGAGGGTACAAGGTGGTGTCTCCCAGTTCAAAGTTTGGAAAAAATCTCTCCCGTTCAGTTTATGGAGATATCACACATATCTAGCATAAAACAATAGTTAACCAATTTATATGCGTCCTCTTAGCTAACTACTACTTAGATGGGCCGTGGGATTAGCTAACTAGTTAGTAAGTGCCCTATAAACTACAAAAATATCCCAATTATAATCCATTTACTAACTACTTAACTAACTCCATGGCCCATCCACAGTAGTATGGGGCACCATCTTGCAGTACCCAATCTGAACTAGGCTAAACAACAAGAACCATGATACAACTCATCCAGAGAAGAAATCATGTTTTCAACGCTCGCCGTCTTCCGAGCAGCCAAGTCTTGTCGACAAATCTGCACAACATGTCAAGATCCACATGGGGTAAAGCCTGTCAACAAGGCCTGATGCAAGATCAGCGACACGGGTCCAAAATCTACAAAGTGCCGTATCTGCAAATATCAGCACCTCCTCCCGTCCACATATCAATGTTTTGCCCTTGAAGGGCCAGTCGGTGAAACACACGCAGGTTCCGCAGATCACGCGACCAGGAAACAAATTGCCTGTGAGCACTGACACATCTGGCACTATGCCCATCCTGCATTGAGCCTGAATCTCGCACACTCTCTTCAAGCGAACAAATCGTTCCCAAGCCTGACATGTCGCATCTGACAGCAAAGGGTCTTTGAATATCTCTGTCATCCTGCACATTAGTTCCACACGTGCCACTGTCCAAAAATGGTATGTGGTTTATGGTCATCCCATCCTCATGAATGCGATTCCTGAGGTACATCAATCCCGATGAAAATAGATGTGCATATCATCCCCCAATCGGCGCAAGTATAGTAAATATCAAATTTGGAAAACATGCCAACCAACAAAAACTGATAATTACAATCCACCCAATAAAACGAATCAACTGGGCAAATTAGCCCAAATGGAGTAGGACTTGAATACTTTTTCCTTGTGTCTACTTAATTTACATCAATTCGGATGCCACTGGGTGACAACTGAGGCTCCCACAGCTAAGTTGCCCTCGATGACGTTGTGCCTTGTGAGCGACAGGTGAGGTACGTGGCTTTGTCTCAATGTATCGTCACTTCAATGAGAAGATGGAATATGAACGGGATATAATGTGATATAACCAACAATATGATGTTTCAGTCTATCTCCAAATGGGTACTAACCCGATGAGAACATTATTATCTCATTGGGTTGTCTCAATGAATGGGCTATTTTAGCGACAACATGATGATAAATCATTGGATTATATATATATATATATATTGATTGGCCACCCCATGTTTGGTCTAGACTATAACCACAAACATGAAAACATATCATATCCTAACTTTTAAAGACTAACATCATCATTATAGTCACAATCGAATGAAAGTATATGTTGATCATTGTTTGGAAGAAAAACTCTTTGGAATATAACTCAAGTATACTGATCTTATGAAAATATCAATATTATACACCATTATATTCACAGCATAATATACGATTATAAACCCATCATATCATTGCCTAATATTATCTGGTATGATTATAATATATATATATATATACTGTATAATGATATATATATATAATGGTATATATATAATATATATATATATGTAATGATATATATATATATATTAGACTAAACCGATCCATATACAGTACACCATTCTTTAATGCCTATATCGACCACCAGGGAGACACAACGGGCCCCTTCCGTTGCCGAGAAGCATCTCCATCCCGGTTTCGACGAAGAACCTGGGGCGAAGCGGCGAAGATACTGGGTTTCTCCGTTGGGAATCCCTACCGTAAGAGGTTCAGTGCCAGTCTTAGATACCCTGCAAAAAATGAACAATCTTAGCTGGTGAATGTAGATAATCAAATACCAAAAAACTAAAGGATTAAAGTACCCATCTAAGATTGACCAAGTGACCTAAGTTTTTTTCCAGAATTGAGATAATGGTGAGATAATGAAGAGATAATCAGAAGCAAATCTATGTTGGCCAATGATAATGTTGATTCATCATGCGAAACAGAATTGACAAGTATGATATTTGGGTATGTCCTCCAATGTAGGAAATCTCATTTGGCAAAATTATGATCAAACTTCTGATCTTCGGGTTGTCCTAAGTTTTTTGAACACCACATATAATTGGGTTTTATAATATTTAAAGCAACAAAAAGTTAGTACTAAATTACTCATCAGCAGTTGTTTTACGGTACATGATGATGCCAAAAGCCCCGTAATGTTTACATCCGGCTAGCAAAACCCCGCGACTTTAAGGTCGGCCAAATCCAAGGACAAATGAATCAAGCACCCCCCAATATAAAGTACGCCAACTTTTTAAGGAGATATTTTACCCAAGAAGGCCCCTCCTAACTCCATGTCTGGGATACCAAAAAGTTCGTTTGGCCTTTTTTGTGGATGCTACAATGTTTGAAGGGAGGATTAATAGTCAACAACTTATTCATTAAAATCACATGTTTGGCCGTCAAATGCCTCTTTCCCCATAATTTGCTGGTTAAATCCATCAAATTCCCAAGAAAATCCCAGGTTTTCCAGAGGTTCTTGGTAAATACATCCATCAAATTCCCCAGAAAATGCAAGATTTCCAGACATTCTTGGTGGTAAATCCATCAAATTCCCCAGAAATTGATTTTCCCAGGTTTTTTTCCCCATCCCGTCGCCGACCGAATCCCCCCGGCTGGGCATCGTTACATGTGCCCCACGATGTCAAAGGCCACATTGCCGATGACGTTGACGTAGCTCGTGCCGTGCACTGCCACCGCCTCAAAAGGTAACGTGTCTTGGACTCGTGGATGGGTACTATATATATATATATACCCTGGGGTACCATCTATCTATCTATCTATCTAGCTAGCTAAGTATCTAAGTATCTATCAATCTGTCAGATAGATAGATAGATAGACAGAAAGATAGATGGTGTCCCAGGGAAAACTAGGACTTTTCGTAGATATAGATGATATATATATATATATATAGCGTGTATATATATATATAGTTATAATATGTTATAATTATTAGGTTATAAGTTATAAACCAACTTGTATAATGTATACATATATATATATATATATTGGTACCCCATGGTAAACTAATATAGATCTTGAAAATCCATCATTTAAAGACAAGTTTCTCTAAGTTTCTCCATAAACCAGGGTTTTCCCATCTATGTCAGTTTAACTCAGGTAATTGGCTAGCAGCTAAATAAATCCCAAAGAGGAACTAGATAGCTAGGAAGTGGTTTTACATTTGGATGGTGATCACATGTTATATACTGTATATAATATTGATATATATAATGTGATATAAATATAAATATCATATAATATCTGTATATATATATACATAGAGACATATACACCTAATATGCCTAGAAATAGAAACAAACAACATAAACTCTGGTGAAAATCAGTGATGAAACTGTTCATTCTCGAGGATGATCATCATCCAACTCCGTATCAGTGTAGAGCAATTTCTGGCTGAGTTCAGAGCCGCCTCCAAAATTCTGTGGTTACAATCCCATCCGGCTATGAAAAGATCTATGAATGTAGTACCATCTGGTTATGACTAACAGTTTGCCATGGAACATCACCATTTTTAAGTTCGGTAAACCATCTATTTCTATGGGCCATCGAAAACCCATGGCGAACTGTTAAATAACCAGAGGGTAAACCAAAATTGCCAAAGCAGCGCCAAAATCACCATCTTTATTGGTGCTATAAACATTCCCAAAAGTCTGAGCCATATATGCCCGCTAGGTTTCCCTCACAGCAAAAATCAGAAAATGTTTCACCATCCCCTCAGTGGAGGTACCTACCATATATAAGGCCTATTTTTCAGGCCTAAATTTCCGGGAATATCCCCAAAAAATATCGCCTGAAATATGGTACGTTTACGTACCTCCAATCTGTTGGATCCTGGAGATCTCCCATTGATCCCCAACTCGTGTCTGAGTCCCAACCCGTTGGAAGCTGTGATGAATGGAGTTGTACTTGGCATAGCACTTCTTGCCGTAGTCCTGCACCGAGTCTCAACTTCCCAAGCTATCCATGACTGGCTCTTCTTAAAGAAACATGTTGGTAGATTTTCGGTATACCAGTACCAGCACCCTGGATGATCTGGGTATCAGTATAAAATGACTATAGAACTAGAACAGTGTATATCATGTATATATATATATGTATGTAGTAGGTATGATAGATGTATCTACAATACACATGCATAATTCATAAATTCTCAGAGTTAAGCCAATGAGTCCCAATAAACCAAGCCAACGTCGCTGGCACCAGCACCAATATACATCTTGTGGTCATCCCCACCGCCGGGAGATGCGATGAATGCACTGGTATAACATGTTATAAGTTGTAAGCTATACTGATATATATCTACTTATATATATATATGTATCATTCTATGGTGTATATATATATATATATATAAATATACGATGTATAAAATAGTGTGTGTATATATATATATACAATATGTATATATGATATTATTTTCCAAACTATGTATGCTGCGTTATCCAATTTATAACTGGAATGAAAAAACGCCTACTCTGCTTGCTGATTCTCTTCCTGTGCCAGTCCCAACAAGGTAAGCCCGATATCGAGCCTGGGAGATGTGGAAGTGAAGTGGGTACCTGATCACGGGCTTCCCATACAAGGTGGTGCCCCATAGTTAGCGAAGTTGACACACATAACTTGCTTAACTAAGGTTTATGGGAAATACAACAAAAGTTAATGGGTTTTATAAGCCAACTTATAAGTGGCACCACCTTGTATGGAGGTTTCGTGAGGTTTCCTCCCAGATGAATGATTAGCAAGGGGTAATTCTCCCAGGGAAAAGCCGCAAGTTTCAGCTTAGTGAAAGATGATCATTTACCCAGAGTCATGGGGGTACCCTCTGGTAATTTAACATAACTATGGAAAGATCCAGCATTTTTCATGGGACAATTCACTCTTTCGATTGGGTCATTTTCAATAGCAAACTGTTTTTTTACCAGAGGGTACCCCAATAGCTGGACGGTTGATCATGGAAAATCCATCTATAAATGGATCATTTGGGGGTACCCCCATGACTTAGGAAACGTCCATATGAGTGTGTACAAATACCTACAATGTGCAACCCGCAAAACGACAACTAAGTTGCTTTATAACTAGGTTTATGATAGTTTAGTTAGTAAATATATCTATGCAGTCAGATGGGTTTATACACTAAACCAACTTAAAAATGGGGGGAGGAGCGAAATACCTCAAGAATGAAACTTGGCAGACCCTGTCTGAGTAGGTTTCCGTGTTCATGTTTGACTTCAAATAATGAAATCTACAAGCGAAATTGCGAAACGTCTGTCCTAAAAATGTACCTCCAAATACTCTGGTGCATCATTATCCTCATCATCAATGGATTGGTTTAAGGGAAAATTTACAGGAAAACCCCATGATCTTCATGGGAATTTCTATGGTTTCCGGTTAAGAATTTCCCAACAAAACCAATCCATTGACATCCAGATTTGAAATGGCACTTCGCGGGTATTGCCCTTTTGCGGACACCAAAACGGCCCCAACAGACGGCCCCAACGGCTCTCTGGTTGAGTGCCACCCTTGGGAATAAAACGAACAGAGAACTATCCCTGTTAGTAACTTGCTTCACCCTGGAGCCACCCTTAACAAAAGAAACTACACTACAAGGTGGTGCCCCAGTTATAAGTATGTTCAAGGACCTAATTAATGTCAACCCTGGATTAATAAACCCCTAGATTGTTTAATTGGGAGGGTACCATTTAAGTATCAGATGAAATGACTATTGGAGGAGTACCCCCCTAATTAATAAACCATGGTTTAGTCTCATCCGGGGTTGACATTATTAACTATAGTGATATTTCCCAAAGCCCAACAGTTAACCTTAATTGTTAAAAGTCAACTTAGCTATCGGCTATCGTTCGGGGGCTTCACCTTGTACAAGTACCAACTTACCAATATCTTGCCAGCGAAACTCGCGCCTGGACAACTCTCCTTGCTGACCCAGACGGTAGAACCTGAGTCGAAGAACGACGCCCCGCGGGCTATCCGCCATAGCAACATGGGTAATGGATGAAAACGTAAACCTCGGGGGATAATTTACGCAAATGCTTCTACCACGCTAATGGATAAATCTCCAGAGCCATAGTTTCCCACAATGTGGGATCACAATACTGTAGTAACCACACCATGCCTAGCCATGCCAGGGGGCTACTACATAAATCATCCAAGGAGAGGTTCACAGGACAAGTGATTAGTTTGGGAAACCTGACCATTACTGTAGCGGGATCAAACAATCCAGGCTACAACAAGATCTTTCCACGAACTATCCTCTGGTAATTGAACATAGCTATGGAAAAGAGCCATTTATAGTTGATTTACCCAGCTATAAAATGGTGATCTTCAATAGCTATGTTAGCTTACCAGAGGGTATTATATTGCATAGGTGGATAAATCATGAAAACACATCAACCTAAATCATGGAATAGTTATCCCGTTATCCCGAACATTACTCTTAGTGACGTTGCAGTGAGGTCACTACAACTTATTCTGAGCGAGTCACCCCACGATTGAAAAGTACATCTCCATACATCTCCACTATTTGACTAGGACTAGGATTTGTCTTGTCTATCTTTTGGGGCGTTGTTATAAATATGTACCAAAGCAGGTGCTGGCTGAACGATGGGCAGTGCAGGAAATCCACAAAATCCAAGTGACTTGGGAGTCAAGATGGCAAACCAACGAGAACGCCGAGCTGGCCAAATGGTGTGAAGATGCAACACCTGCTGAAGCAAATCACATTGACAGAGGTCAGCATACTCCCGCAGTGCACGCTGCGTTGTTGGATCAGACTGCGCCTCAGGAACACACTCCAAGACTAAGCCAACTGAGCCCAAGAGGAAAGCAGCCCTCAAAATGGCTGGAAGCGTCGAGCTACGAACATCTTCTGGGCCTTTTTGGTGGCCTTGCTTTGACAACGGCTGACAAGGGATTCCTGCCGTCATCATAGGTTGGCAACCGCACTCCAACTGTTTCACATGCATGCTGTAAACTGTGTCAGCACATGAGATGTCGGGACACAAAATGGTGGTCTGATGGTTCAATCCAAACGCCCTCAAAGCCAGGGAAGACCAGTCAACCGCAGTGAGAGTACGAATGGGAAAGCAACACGTGGCAGTAGAGAAGCCCCCAAGTCCACACAAGACGTCATGATTTAAAGAAAATCCATCATTTCGGGGTTACGTAAGCCAAGAGGTGGGTATTGTGGGTTAAGCTCCAAAAGCCAAGCCCCATGCTGCTGAACTCCAGACTTCGTCACATCGTACAGTGAAATGCGACCTCCAAGACAACCCTCATGCCTGAAAATCACATGTCCACCATGTGGAATCTCCGTTCCGAAATGAAAAGAATCTTCAGCCCATTGA
>CAMXCT020000791.1:599974-616169 GCA_947184155.2 Cladocopium goreaui | reverse complement strand
TTTAACCAAGAGAAATGGTGGTTTAACCAAGAGAAATGGTGGTTTAACCAAGAAAAATGGTGGTTTAACCAAGAGAAATCGTGGTTTAACCAAGAGAAATCGTGGTTTAACCAAGAGAAATGGTGGTTTAACCAAGAGAAATGGTGGTTTAACCAAGAGAAATGGTGGTTTAACCAAGAGAAATGGTGGTTTAACCAAGAGAAATGGTGGTTTAACCAAGAGAAATCGTGGTTTAACCAAGAGAAAATGTGATTTATGGATGGATTCGTTAGCCAAGCTGGTGTTATAACTCCAATTTCACTCTGGTTTATGGTAGATATATCGAACTACTTACTGTGGTTTATAAGCCAACAAACATCACTGGGGGGGGCACCACATACTTACGGTGATGCCCTCCGAGTTTGCTACGTTGGTTTACAAGCCCCAGTAACTCAGTATAGACATCTCATTTGGAACTGTTGTTTTTTTGCCAGAACTGTTAGATTGCTGAATATCCCAACAACTATATATACATACACCATAAAGCAACGTGAAATTGGAAAAACAAACGCAGCAACTTAGCAAACTAATCCATATAAGTCACTGTGTTTGTTCGTTTCTAACACCCATGAGTACTAGTTCATTGTATCTACTATAGATTTACGATAGACAATAATATACCATAGTTGTAGTAGGTACTTTGGTATACCATGATTTTATCTACTATATAATATACATATAGTTGGCTCAGTTGGTTCATAACCCCAATGAAGTATAGACGTACGACGTGGATGGTTGTGAAAACCTGCATCAGTTGGTAACCAAAAATGGGATTCCTAGTAGACACTGAAAATAATGGGATTATAACGGGGTAAACCATCTACCAACTGGTGCAGGATTTCTTCCATCCACAGTATCTATCATAAACCCAACTTCTTTTATAAACCAACTTAATCCAAGTTAGCTAACCATATATGGGCACCACCTTGATATTTCTGTGTAGCGGAATAGTAAAAAATACAAGCTGGGCCCCCAAGCAGGGTTCCATGTATTTTCCAATCATCCAATGCCGGGAGTATGGGAATAGTACATGAGTAATATTCATTTTTATAGTATATTATAGTATTTGCTTAATCATAGTATGTAAAATATTGATAGTAATACGATTACTGAAATATATAATCATATTATAGTAATGCTATTAATATATAGGGTAGTAATACTATTAATATAGAATCATCTACTAAATATATTATATAAATACTTAGTTTAATCCCAGTCTTGGTACTCAAACGTTATAATGTTCCAACTTCTAACTTCCCATTTCACAAAAAAACAACACAAAATACTACCCGGTAATCAAGCATGGCTAGCCTGGCTAGCTGGGAAGAAAAGATCAAAATGGAGGTTTCTGGCTTGGAAAATCATCGAAATGAATGGAACAAAATCCATTGCAATAATTGATTACCAGAGGGTAAGTAAATGGTTTACCCTCTGGTAAACTAACATAACTATGGAAAATCACCATTTTCAATGGGTAAATCCACTATAAATCACCATGTTCAATGGCTATTTTGACATAACCAGAGGGTAGTTGCTTATTCCAACTCGCTATTATCTCATGGGTTGAATCCCAAGTGTCTGACGATTTCATCCCCATGTTCCGTTGGTTTCGCCACTTTTTTTGCTAGTCAAATCACCGTTGTTGATAGTACACTCCCCATGATGGTTGCAATCCTCGTGTTTGATCCTTAGATCTCTATCTCTCCCCAATTTGAAAATTATATATATATATATTCCATCATATCCCCATGATTTGTTGGCTAAGTTTGCATTCCATTCCATTCAATCCAAATATACAAGGTGGTGCCCCATAGTTAGCTAAGTTGGTTTGTAACTCCAATAACTAGGGTTTATGGTAGATATATCATGATATATCTATAATTATCTATACTTACTATGGTTTATAAATCAACTTATAACTGGGGGGCACCACCTTGTACAATCTTTTACTTCTGACTCCATAAGTTGAATCCAATGAAATCCCCCATGTTTGCTGGCTAAATCACAAGCGACTTTGCTGATTTTAATCCCACCATTTCCTTCAACCAAAGCGGCGGATCCCCTTGGATCTTCACGTTGCGGGACAACAAGGCCACCTGCGACATCGACATTTTTGATACAGGATAAATCCATACATATCTACTATATAGTTGATGATTTTAAAATATCTACTATAGTTAAATTACCATGGTTACTACAATTATCTCTACTATAATACCATAACTGATACATTGTGGAGGATTTACACGCACAAATATATGCTGGTTGGTGGTTTCAACCTACCCCTCTGAAAAATCATGGAGTTCGTCAGTTGGAATTCATATTCCCAGCTGAATGGAAAAATAAAAAAATGTTCCAAACCACCAACCAGATATGTGATCCTGATTATATGTGATTAAATGTGATTATATGTGATTATGTGTGATTATAAATACAGGCCATAACTCTATACATATATATATATAATCATATATATATATACCCTCTGGTAAACGTTTACATAACTATGGAAAGATCCACCATGCTATTAATGGGTAAATCAACTATTTAACTATGGGCCATTTTCAAAATTTTCAAGTTCGCAAACTGTAACAAATTACCAGAGAGTACACAAGGTGGTGCCCCATAGTTAGCTAAGTTGGTTTATAACTCCAAAAACTATGGTTTATAGATGATGTATCTACAGTTAATGGGATTATAAACCAACTTATAACTTGGGGGGCACCACCTTGCATGATATCCGGCAGTAAAGTTCTGGTCACTTCTGTCGCTTCTCTGTGCAGTCGGATCAGTTCATCTTTGCGCGATTGGCATGATACCCAGCCCGAATCCTCTAAGCACACCCCCAAATATGTATATAACAGATAGATATATATATATATATGTATAATATATATATAATATTATAATATTGTGTATATATATATATATATATACACATAATATTATATAGTATTATATAATTATATATGTATATACATAAGTGCCGGACATTTATTCATAAACATCTCCAGTGCAGCTCATTTATTCTAGCTCGAAAAAAACTGACGAGATGCATCCCCAGAATCGACACTTCATTTGGAAAAGGTCAGTGGTAAATTGAGTGGCCAATTTTCTTCTACATCATATCTAGGTATATATATATATGTGGATATGGTATAAAACACCAATATTGTATACGTATATATATATATATGTTTAATCGTAGATATATACCAATTAGATCCAATTAGGATAGAAAAATTTGGTCAAAAGTTCATCACTTCACAAGTTACTGAAGGCTTCCAGCTGTAGCGGCCTCTGGACCTCCACGGTCATGACAGCGTCATTCTTCCGGACGGTCGAAGATACATAGCAGCAACTTCCTTCTTAGCCACCAGTCCATTCTTCTTCTCATATCCCAAGCAACTTGAAAACACGTCTCGGTCTCGAAGCTGGTATGTTGGACCACGAAGCCCACGAAGCTCCACCGTTCGCATCCGGGCGCCCGGCAAAGTGGATTTCAACTGCACAGGGCCGACATCAACTCGGATGGTGCCGACGGGGCCCCCACCTCGTCACCTTGCGTGTGATTTCTTTTTTGCATATCCATAATTTATGGTTATGTATTATGAAATTGATGATGGGTTAAGATTACCATAGATTAACATTATAATACATAATTAAGATTTGTTTAAAAACTATTGTTATAATACATATTTAGCAAATGATAGCATTAATTTAAAAATGATCAGCAAGATTAACTTATAATGGATTATATAACCACTTTTGACTATGAAGATGATGATTTTCACATTGATTAAGCAGTAGATGAAATGGGGTAGCCCAGGGCCGGTAGCACAATTTTCAGACAAGCCCATGGTGTTTTGCGCGGTCCAGGTTCCACCCAGGCCACATGGGCGCCTACAAAAACATCTCGAGCGTCTGCGGTTACTCAAGTATCTGGTTTGAATTAAGACCTGTCAAACCTGTCAAACCTGCAGTATTCAGTACTTCGAGGTGCAGTTTTCAGGTGTCTGTTTTTTGTTCCATCCCATTGTGAACTAAACCCCCAGAAGTTGATAGATATAACTGAGCCATGTTTTAAATGTCTTACATCCTGGCACCAAATAAGGAAATGCTTACGCCATCGCTTGCGTTTTGCGTACGCGCACCACAGTTTTGCTTACGACACACCCTTACAAGGGGCCCCTTGCTTAACATGAACACAAGGCCTCTAAAAAATATGAAAGTCAGTTGGGATGATTATTCCCAACTGAATGGAAAGATAAAAGTGATGTTCCAAACCACCAACCAGATGGGATCATACCCAATATAATACATATATTTAGAACATTTTAGAACTGGTTCCATCTTTATCACCCACTATCCGTTGATAGATATAAGTTATATACATTATGGAAATCCATGATATGTGGAAATCCATTATTTGGCTGTTACAAGGGGGGGAACATCCGAAGATATAACTATTATATACTGCTATAACTAATGCTGAATTCTATCCACGAATGGTGAACCCTACTGACGAAACCTGGAAATCCTGGAGCCAGGGATGGGTCAAAATAAAAAGGGGGCTAGCAGATCTTTAGACTATGAAATATATGGTTAAGAATTGGTTAATCATTAATAGGTTCAGTTATATAGTTGCTAACATACTTATATCATATATCTTATGAACATATAAACCAACTTAGCTCTGAAACATCAACTATGACAACTATGAATCCACATCAGTCGCTGACATCAGCGATGTTGGCCCCATTTGGGCACCGCCCCGAAGCGACACCTCCGCTGACAAGTCGATGTACTCGTCATCCAAGGGTCGGATGTAGTAGGTGGAGATATGGTCATACCTGCAATGTGAGGCCCCCCAGTTATAAGTTGGTCTAGATTCGCCCCAGTAACTATAGTTATTTGCGTACCATAAACCATAGTTAGTGAAGTTAAAAACCAACTTAGCTATCCAATGGGGGCCTCACATTGTGGTGTCAAGTTGACTTCTTGGGCGTGGTCAACTGTTGGGCTTTATGGATGAAGGCGGATGCCGGGCCCTGGTAGCGAAGTGGTACCCTCTGGTGATGTGAAAATAGCTATTGAAAATGGCCCAGTCGAAATAGTGGATTTACCCAGCTATAAAATAGTGGATCTTTCCATAGTTTCTGGTATGTTTACCAGAGGGTAACCCAGAGTTATGTTAGTTTACCAGAGGGTATATCCTATTAAATCCCATTAAATCCCATTAAACCACCATTTTCCTATGGTTTTCCTATGGTTTTCATAGGGGATTTTTCGATATACCAACAACAATAGATGAACTTTTCGAAGGTGCCCCCGTAGCCGAGCTTCGGATTGATCGAAGGGAACATCGACCCTCTGGAGGTTTCATATAGGGATCGTTACCACAAAAAAAATGGGGATTTCATTGGGGATGTACATCGGATGTACATGGATATAACTCGGCCAATTCATGACAATATGAAAGAATGCTGGGATAGAAAAGGATATATGGATATATATATATATATAATGTGTTTATGGATATACATATATATATATGGATATATAATGATATATATATATATAAATTTATGGATATATATATATATGGATATATATATATATGGATATATGGATATATAAATATATATATTTATATATATATATATATATATATATTTATATATATGGATATATACAAACTATCTGATCTCAGAGAACATCCACAGAAAAGCGGAGACTGAAACACCCCAACTGTAGGGGGCTTCCTCCAAGTATTCGATCCAATTCTGGGAGTGAAACATGGCAATCATTGGGTACTGTAGTTGGCAGTAGACCCCGCCAAACAGGGGTGTCTTTCATGGCTAAGGTGGGTTATGGATCTTATA
This sequence comes from Cladocopium goreaui, assembly GCA_947184155.2. Classification (NCBI taxonomy): domain Eukaryota; class Dinophyceae; order Suessiales; family Symbiodiniaceae; genus Cladocopium; species Cladocopium goreaui. The sequence goes on along the minus strand of CAMXCT020000791.1, from coordinate 610,242 downwards.
TTTGTTTAGTTTATCCCATCTAAATATAGATACATGATATATATGTATATATGTATATATGTATATGCACATTATATTATATATATATACACTTTCCTATACATGTATATGTCTACCATAAACCCAACATTCAAGCTACTGAACCAAACCAAGACGCTAGTTGGGGGGAACACCTTGTATCAACTTGGTTGTGTATCATATATATATATATATTATGTATGTACACCTACTTACATCTCCGTCAATCCCCATTTGTTTTTGGTTGTATATCAATCATCGCTAGCAATTTCGATTTCTACTAGCTACGGGTCATGCAACCAGTTGCAGTAAGTTGTTTGTATCAACTAACTGTGTTTGTAAGCAAAAGTGAGGACTTTTTGCCCTGCACGTATTGCGACAAGTGCCAAGTCCAACTTGGACTGCAGCCCCAAGTGGACTGGATGTTACAACTTGATGCCCCCTAGACAGGTAAGTTGGCTTATCATTTTAAGTAGGACCTGTGATATGTCTCTAGATATTACCCTCCGGTAATTTAACATAGCTATTGAATATGGCCATAGAAAAAGTTGATTTACCCAGCTATAAAATGGTGATTTTCCATAGTTTTTTGGTATGTTTACCAGAGGGTAGATGGGGTTATAAACCAACAAAACTCATGGGCAACAGCAGTTTGATCCCCTTTCAACCACCATTTCTGTCGGTTAAATCCAGAGTTTCGAGCTGGCTACATGACATGTGGAAAACTCACCATTTAGAGATATTTTCCTACGGCTTTCCACATCGGTCTTCAACATTTTTGTTAAATATACATATATATATATATTATATTATATGTTTACCCTAGGTAAATCATCCCATTAAATCGCCAATTTTGCGGTTTAACATTCATGAAATTCCATTAACATGCATTGAACCCATTTAAATCTCATTGAATCCCAGTGAAGAAAATTGGTTTTTCCAAGGTTCTAGATGTCATGATATCCCCACGAAATCCCAATTCAATCAACAATCAATCACATTAAATCCAACTTTTCCTGGTTTCACCATGTTGGTTCAAAATCACAAGTTTCCATTGGTTACCGCTAAACATACCAAAAACTATGGAAAATCACCATGTTATAGCTAAATCAACTATAAATATCTATAAAATGAGTAAATCATGGTAAATCAACTATATAAATGGATATGTTCAACCATTTTCATGGGCCAAAATTTTGCCAAATCACCGGTGAAGCCATGGCCTGGGGCCCCCGACTCCAAGGGATCCTGCAGGTAGATGGTCTTCATATCCGCCGCCACGCTGCGCACGTAGATGCGCCTCCGGGACGTCGGCAGATGCGCATGGTGCTGCCCCGAGGTGGTTGAACGTTGGGTGGTTAGGTTGGTTTCTGAATAAAGCAGGGTTTCTGTGATAAATCTATGGTTGAAATTAATCATGGTTTCTAGATATTATCGGATATTATCGGTAGATATATAGGTGAATAGTAGTTCGATATATAGTTCGATATATCATGATCTATCTATCTATCTACCATAAAACATATAGTGAAGTTGGAGTTAGTTGCACGCAGCAACTTCACCAAGTGGCACATCTCACTGGGGCACCGTAAGTGCGGCCACTTCACCCAGCTGATGGATCCAAGCGGCTCATTTTGGAAGTCAACAGGCCTTGGCCGACACTCGGAGAGCTCAGCTCGAGCTCGAGCTCGGAGAGGAGAAATCCAGAACTTTTCGTAGGGTAATCATACGGAGAATTCAACATACCCTCTGGTAAACATACCAGAAACTATGGAAAATCACCATTTTTAATGGGTAAATCCACTATAAATGGTCATTTTCAATAGCTACGTTAAATTACCAGAGGGTAATTTTCTCTAAGTTCAGGGTTTCATCATTTTGAAGCAACAAAACTTGGTAGACTTAAGATATGCATTTCAAGGAAGCTGGTGATGTGTCTATGACATGAAGTAGACAGTACAAATCAAGTGTGAAACTCATCAGCCAGCATGGATGTAACAACGACGGGGATGGTTTCAGCATATACACAAATTTGGTGCATTTGTGAATTTCCCGGTCGCCGGTCGCGCCTCACTTTTCATGAATTGTCATGAAATGAAATGAAACAGCCGTTGACACCCAAAATGTGATGTTTGTTGGTTTACATTTTAATATTATCCCATCCAACTGTAGATATATGTAGCATGATCATCCATAATCCCTAGTTAAGCTACTGAACTAAGCCAACTTAGCTATCTAGGGGCCTCCACCATGAACATATTCCTAGCAGATTCTCCACTTGGTGGATCAAACCAATGGAACAATAGTAAATCTACAATAAATCAGCATTTTTCTTTGCCAAATCACCACTTTAAGGTTTCTTAAAATGGGACCCATTTCATGTTATCATGATATTTCATGTTCGGTCTTTCCTCCAACAAGTCCATTAACACATATTAAAACCATGTTTTTATTTTTTTTCCACTATAAAACCACGTTTTTTTCCACTCATCAAACCATCCAGCTATGGAGGTAGGTACCCCCCCATGGAAACCCACTACGATTGCCGAGCCAAGGCACGGCGCGCCGTGCATGCCGTTGCCATCGAAGTGCTTGTGAGGCATCTCGGTCGCCTATGGTTTGACAAAAACATCGTTGAAACCATGGAGGGCAGCACTTTTAAAGTGGTATACAGATGGAATTAATATGAATTAATAGTGGTTAATAGTGGTTATTAATGGTTAATAGTGGTTAATAGTTGTTAATAGTTGTTAATAGTGGTTGATAGTGGTGAAAATAGAGGCCAATAGTGGAATTAATAGTGGCAAATAATAGTGGTGAGTGGTTGATCACCATTGGTAAATGATACAATATATATATATATATATAGATTATATATCTGAGCCAACTAATATATCCTATCCCTATGGATCCAGCCGTACCTTCTCAGGAAGTACGACTTGGGTATAATTTAGTTTTTTTGTACCTTCTCAGACAGTGTTTGGATCCATAGGAAAAATGAAACAAGTGATGATCATACAAGGCGGTGCCTCCAAGCTAATTAAGTTGGTTTATAACTCCAAAAACTATGGTTTGTAGGTGATATATCGAACTAGTGAATGGGCTTAAAACTGGGGGGGCCCTACCTTGTAGGGATTGTTGGGGTTTTCAAGGCATGAACAGTTCGGATCTGAAGCTAGCTGATGTACATAATGTAGATTCAACTCGGCTCCTTCTGTAAGTTCGGCGTGCACAACCATGCCCAACATTGTGTGATCACGTGCAAAATTGCTGGTGTCTGGCAATTCCGCCTCCCGGATCGTTTGCCTCGCAGAGTGCAACAATGTGTGCTCCGTTTCGAAAAACCAGGGACGGCAGTAGCAGACACAGTTCGGATCTTTTCTTATCCAGGACGGGAAATTTCACATGGCCGCCAAGACAGGGTTTTCGGTTGAGATGGCCAAGATTCAAGGTGAGGCCTCCGTTTAGGATAGCTAAGTTGAGGCACATAACTTGCCTATCTGTTTGGTTATGGGGGAAAAAACGAACTGGAATTTGACAATCCCCAACATATTGGATAGCAAGACTTCAAACATCTTCAAACCAACAAAACTTGATCAACTAACATCCCCAAATATATCTTTGACGATTGACATCTCAACAAATACCTACAACTCATGGTTATGTTCCATTGAAATGAACCAAGAAGGGAACAGCAAGATCCAACAGAGGTTTAGACTCTGCGACAACCGTGTAGGGTTATTATGCAGGGTTTAACCCTTAAATAACCATCCATATATAACCATCTATAATTGGTATTTCGGGCCATCTACAAATTGGTTATATAAGTTATAAGCTTATCAACTATAGATATATTCAAATATATGCCCTATAAACCATAGTTAGTGGATCTATTTGCCCCAACTTAGCGATCATAGATCAGCTATAAATCCCATGAACAACCCACATTTTCCTATGGTTTCTATCTTGGAGGCACCACCTTGTAGTAGATTGCAGCCGCTCCTCCCCCATGATTTTTGGACAGCTGTGACAGCTGCACTAGGCATCCCTGCAGTGATCATCAGCTCTTCACCGGCTTGCCAATCCACAATGTCCTCCAGACGTTTTGCGGCGAACGCTGGCCCCTTTCCACCCGGATACCCTAGGCTAAACATACCAAAAATAAAATGGCCAATCAACCAGATATCCTTCAAAAAATGAAAGATTCTTAGCTGGTTAGTTAGTGGATAATCCCACATCAGGAAAATAAAACAAATAGTTAAACTACCCATCTAAGATTGCCCTGACACTGTCAACAGTGAACAGCGTAGAGACCCTAGGCTAAACATATAAGAAACTGTGTAACAACCCATGGTTTCACCCATCAAATAGTCTACATCTATGTTTGATTTTCCACATCGAACTGTTAGCTTACCCTAGATACATACACATTTTTTTGGGCTGGTAGATATATCGAACTACTTAATATGCTTTATAAACCAACGCTCACATCACTGGGGAGGGCACCACCTTGTACTCCAATCACCCATTTGACAAACGCCTGCAGAACGATCTTCATGTCACCCTTCTTGGCCGTTTCAGCCAGCCTGGTCCAGACCTGCCAACTTTGTCTCAATTTTTCGAGTTCCAGCGGATCTAGTTGTGTCAATCAATATTAGTACGTATCTGGTTGGTGGTATACCTACCCCTCTGAAAAATATGAAAGTCAGTTGGGATTATGAAATTTCCAACTGAATGGGGAAAAATGATCCAAACAACCAACCAGATATGGATGTACATCAATATTCGCAATATATATATATATAATTATATATATATTCACTGGGATCTTTTAACCCTATGGATCAGAGGGTTGTCAAATCGACTTTCATGACAGGAGAAAAATATCGTTATTAGATGTCATGAGATATGTCTAGTATATTTCTAGGCTATATTTGCAGATATATGTCATATGTATATATATATATATGTATATATATATTGGTAAATGGTGGTTATAAACCGCAAAGATATCTGGTGGCACCTGGGGTTGTCTGAAAATAGGGGATCCTCAAATCCACCGATTTATGAGTATGTTCATGTATTTTTCCTATTTCAAAATTGCTATTTGGGGGAGTGGACCATTTTCAGACACACATCGTAATTGTGTCAGAGTGAAGGGGTGATTTTCTGGGGGTGCACCTCAGGTGGTGCCCCAGTTCGTTAGCTAAGTTAGTTTATAAGTCCAATTTCACCATGGTTTATGGTAGATCTATCATGATATATCTATATTTACTATGGAAAATCACTATTTTTTAAAAGGTAAATCAACTATGTTTTTTTATAGGTGATACATCTGTAGTATTCATGGGCGAAACTAAACCAACGAAACCACATCACGGGCATGGGGGCACCAGCTCGCAGTTGCTTTAGTTTACCAGAGGGTAATCCAAAGTGCACCAAAGTTTCACGACTCCTGTCGTGAAGATGTGGTCGGATACTTGGATTCAGTGGATGTTTCAAGGATTCCCACAGTGGGATGTTTCAGTGTTCCATATTAGAACGGAGAATTTATTACCATGATGTGGATGGTAATATGATAATATGGTTTCATTGTCTTAGATGATTGGAATAAGGTTGACCATCCACATCGAGTAGTAAAACTACACACTTCTGAATAAAACAATATTAAATACCATAAGACACTATTCCCAAAAAATAGTATCCGTGTAATATGGGTTGGTCGCATTATTGATGGGAATCACAGTTAAAAAAAACAACATCAACCATTGTTCCACTCTCATCACATGATTGGCAGGGCAGAGGTTTTTCATCGCATCGAAAGATCACATCCTCAGATGGAGGTTTCCTGACATGGGGATACCCCGCCCAAACATGCTTGGTTTATCATGGAAAATCCATCTACCCTCTGGTTATGACTGACATAGCCATGGTATAGATGGCCCATAGAAATAGATGACTTTGCCATTAATGCCTCAATTTATAAGGGATTTTCCATGGCTATGTTAAATAGCCAGATGGTATATATTCATGGTTTGATGGTACCCACATGACTTCGGACATCTCCAGATGTTGAACAAAGTAAAAAATGTTGGTCACCCAGAACGAACACTCGGAGTCTAAGGTGAAGTTTATGCTACGATCGGATCGATCCCTACATGGCAGATTTACATGGATTCTGATCCCCTTCACGCTTGAAGTTTCCGTCGTACTCGGTCAAGTCAAAACCCCAGAGCTTCTCAGGTCTCACAGACTGGGAAGCTTTTGATGCCGCGTGAGTAGACAGTCACCCCGACAGAGATCACACACCACATGAATTGTCGATGATAATAATGCTACTACCGCTTCTTCCTCGACATCTCATCAACTTTACGATCTTCTTTCATGCTTTTGATGTGGAGTTCTAACTGTTTTTGCACTTTGTCCACATCTGCTTTGGTTTGGCACTGTCGCCGCCAAGCTTTTAGTTTTGGCAATCATTGCACTTAGTATGTTGCCGCTCACTGCGAACTTTCAAGAAAGATTGCCAGTCACTGTGGTACACACGAGAGAAGACCGCAAAACTGGGTGCCCGGATCTCTGAATTGAAACTCATGGCAAATTCCCTCATTTCATTCAAAGTGGTTCCAGGAGGAAGCCATTTGACTTCCCTATAGGTTGTGGAAAAATTCAATGGGAATTCCAGGATTTGGAGGTACGTAAACGCAACATATTTCAGGTCATATTTTGTGGGGATATTCCCTGAAATTTGGGCCTGAAAAATAGGCCTTATATATGGTAGGTACCTCCAGTTTGGGTTCCTGGAATGGCCATTGAATATACCCTCTGGTAAACTAGCATAGCTACGGAAAATGGCTCATGTTTTTCGTTGGTTTACCTATTAAAGATGGAGATGTTCCAGTTTGCAGACTGTTAGTTTACCAGAGGGTAATCCGCTTAAACCACCATGAAATCCAATTAAACTAAGAGGGTAATAATTGGGTAATATTTATGTTACGAACTTCTTCGTAGATGGAAAGTTCACTCAACTTTTGCCTGTTTAGATTCCATGTGTGCGAAAAATGAAGCTATCACATCTATCCGCGACTTTAAAAGGAGTTTGGAACATGAAATCCAAGATGTACCATGTTTGTTGATTATATAGATGTACATATTATGATAGTTGTTCAGTTTGTTGATTCAACCCCCATGTTTGCTGCGTGTAGTTTCATTAGTGTTTCCCTGTTTGTGCTGAAATATGCATGTTTAGATAGTTGTCCTATCATTCAATTCAGGTTGGCCAATTCATGGTGAGTCCATAATTTCATTGCTTTTCTTTCTTCGTCTTACTTTAGAAATAAAAAAAAATAGAAAGTTGGAAAATCGCAAGCGGTGGAGTAGAAGGCCATCCAATAAACATCCTGGAACAACTGTTCAAATGTCACTAGGAGCATCGAACAATCTCTCTATAAGGTTGCGCAAGACATTTCAAGTCCTTTCACTAAATCATAACTCAAATAATCTTAATTCATGCCAACTAGTCAAGACAAGAATCCGACACCATCTTAAATAATCATGTTTATCATCTTCATTCTTACTTAAGGTGTTGAATGATCTTAAATCATCTTCAATACCCTTCAGTTATAGCCCCTTATAACTTAGTTATAACTGGCTCAGATTTTACCCCATTGATGTGATATATGTGTTACCAACTAGTTGCAGGAGTTGTATATTTTCCCACACAGGCCAACATTGTCCTCATCCCATCACGGCCTTGAGCCGCGGCTTTCCGTGGATGTCCAGGGTGCCAATCTCAGGACAAAACCATCGAAAACCCGAGGACAATCCATGCGTTGAAAAGTCAAATCTGTAAAAAAAAAAAGTGGTACCCTTTGGTAAACTAACATAGCTATTGAAAATGATCATTTATAGTGAGTTTTCCCATTAAAAATGGTGATTTTCCATAGCTATGTTAGTTTACCAGATGGTAAGTTGAAGAATTCCACTTGGTTATCATCAAAATTGAAAATCCCAGTGCCAAAATGCGTGGCAAGTGGTATGTTTCTACCATAGATTTTCTGATGGAAAATGTGACATACATTTTTTACGGTCGAACTTGAAGTTTGAAGCATAATTTCCCGATGTTTAATGGTGAGATTCCAATTGATGGATTAAAGCATGTTACATCTCGATGTATTGCTGTGCTCCCATGGAATATCCCATCACTTTAAACACTTGTGCATAAACCCATCTATAGTTATGATCGCCACAACTCTAGTTCACCCAGTTATGTTTACCAACGCTCTCATACATCAACTAAAACTCCAAAACCCATGGACATCATCGTGTTTCTGGATTAGGTCATGATTAAGTCATGGTAAAAATCATCATTTCCCCATGATTTTTGCGGATTTTACCATCTGGTAAACTAACATAGCTATTGAAAATGGCCATTTATAGTGGATTTACCCAGCTATAAAATGGTGATGTTCCATAGTTTTTTGTAAGTTTACCAGAGGGTATGTCAGCAAAAGCCCCATCATTTTCTCATCCAAAGCCCCCCAAACTGGGCTCCAAACGTTGCCCTCCTCGATGGCATTGTCTCCACCCTCCCGGATGGTGAACTGCGTATTGGACACCGCCAAGACTTTGCCGCCAATCACCGGCCTAGCGCAACCGCGCAACCGCGAACGCTAGTTGAACTGGGATATGGGATATCATGGCCCCAATTTTTGGGGGAGATGGGTATATATATATATATTATATATATATATATATTATATATATATATTATATCCTCTGTTAAAAACTAACAAAACTATGGAACATGATCATTGAAATGGGTCAATCAACTAGTTCAATGGCCATGTTCAATAGCAAACTGTTAGTTTACCAGAGAGTATATGTCAATGTAAATATACATATGTCATATTTGTATAAATATGTATATTTACATATATGTATTAGTTATATATACATATGTACTTGGCAAGGTTCCGGTAATTGTTCATTTTGGAAACCTTCTTGCAAGAAGGCCCAGTGGCGAGGATGTCAATCTCCACGTCAACTTTGCATATTTTTCTGCATACAAGGCACTCGCCCTGTCCGGTCTCCAAGACATTGACATCCTTCCAGAGATGATGCAATGTATAAAGGCCTGCTTCTTCTCATTGTTCTCCACGGCGAATTTCGTGCCCCACGCCAATATCAACCTCTAGTTCATGTATGTATGCATGTATGTATGTATGTATGTATATATATATATATAAGCAACATGCACACATATACATTCACAGATAAATGTATCAATATAAATAAATATATATATATATGTACCGGTATATATATATATATTGTACCGGTGTATGTATATATATATATATATACGTGTATATATATATATATATATATGGTCCCGTCCTCCGTCTCTCCACCCCCCCCCCCCCAGGGGTTGGGCCCCCAGGTAGTAGCCCCAATTCCCTTCTTTTTGCAAGCTATTGGCAGCATTTCTGAGGTCCAGCGTCGTATTTGCTAAGTCTTTGCAGCATTTCTGACTACCAGCCTCGCATTTACTAGGTACATGCTACCTTTTAGGCGACCTACGTAGCACACATACTCCTTCAAAGTACCTACGTGCTACCTATAGTCATGCATACATGTGCTATGTATCTACTGTATCTACTTCCTGTTTACTACCTGTGTACTCTGACAACACTACCTCTGTTGAACATATACCGTACCTACCATACATGTCAATGATGCCATGTATACCATACCTATCATATCTATCATACATACCATACATACCATACATATGAAATGTAATTACCACACCTACCATACATACAATAGCATACATACAATAGCAAGCATACATGCCATACATACCATACCTACCTTAGATAGGACATATTCCATACCCATCATAGTAACCATACATACCATACAGACCATACATACTGTCATATCAAACATACCATATCCAACAGACTTACATACCATACCTACCATCCATACAATACCAACCACTCATGCCATACATACCATACCTACCATACATACCAACATACCATACTTTCCAAACATGCCATACCAGACCGACCATACACACCATACATACCCACCATACCATACCACACCCCCACCACACCACAGGGGGGGGAGGGGGACAGTGCCACACCCCCACCACACCACAGGGGGGGAGGGGGAAGATCTCATATGGGACCAGTATATGGGACCCATCCACCACACCACAGGGGGGGGAGGGGGAC
>CAMXCT020000791.1:450719-599514 GCA_947184155.2 Cladocopium goreaui | reverse complement strand
CCCCCACAGGGGCATCATCCCCCCCCCCCCATCCCATGGGGGGGGGGTGGGAACACGGGACACGGGACCATATATATACATACATTTATCTGTGAATGTGATGTACAAATATACATATGTGTATACTATATATATATATATGAATATATATGTATATGTATATATATATATATAACCATATTATAGACTATTATAGTGGATTTGTTCAATCAAATCGGGTATACGAACCAACAAACAAAACAAATGCAACTGTCTGTCTAAGTTTTTTGAACGTGGCCATGAAACCTGCGTAGCAATCAGTTACGGAATGTTGAGGGCAGTTTGCCTGTCTCTCAGAAAGAAAATCATGCAGAGCCGAATACCTGGTGACCCCTGGATTAGTACAAGGTGGTGCTCAACTTGGTGAATTTTATGATTCATGGTCCATGGTAGATCGATCGAACTAGTTCATGGGGTTTATACAATATAATAAACAGGAGTTTGAATAACAACCAACAGGGGTTTTGAACATCATACACCAACATACGTAGCCAAAACTCCATTAAAAAGCCCACAAAATATGCTGATTATGTCCCATGTAAATCCTCTAAAAAGGACCACCAACCGCAACCCATCGGATCCGGGATCCCGTGCAAGCGAATGGTTTCATACTTTTGACCATGCAGGGTGATCAATGCCTCAGCGCGGTGCGGTGGTGCCCCAGGGAGCTGTGAAAACGCGACAAGTTGACGCTGAACGGGATGAAATTCCCGATCATCGAATATCTATGTTCCATTTCTTTCTCCCAGTCTAAGTCTAAGGCCCAATTACTCCTACACAAAGTCTGCTATACTACCCCAAGCGCCCCAAGTCTACAAGTTACTTATATAGACAGCATGTGCAGGCAAAGCTCATCACAGAACTTCGATTCTGTTCCATAGTCGGCACAGAAGCTGACGACGCTCGCGCCGTACTTTGACATGCCAGTGAGTCCGACATCAAGCTTGTTTGCAGAAACGAATGCTTCGTATTTGCCTGCTATGCCGGAATTTGGCGGATCCCAACAAAGAAGCAGGCAGACATGTGGTCCTCAGCAGCTCTGCGCTGTTCCAGGAGTCTGCATCGAACTCGCCCGCGTCGTGAAAAATTCGGGCCGCATGTTCCATTAGAATGGAATCTTCCAAAGTCAACTGAAAGTCTTGGCCTCCTCGCTGCAACGATGCATCGGAGCTCAAGTAGTAGAAGGATGGACCTTGTTTTCGGAATTCCTCCTGTCGATGTCTCATCAGCATAACCGTGAAAGATAGCTGGGCACTGAGCACTGGGCCAACGACGTGACCAGTGACTAGTCAGTGACTAGCAAGTAGCCAGTAGCCATTACTAGCCATATGCAATTGTTTCACCGTGTGGCCGTGTGACACACTGTGCCGCGTCAAAAATTAAGGCAGCAACGAATCCATGGTTATGGTATCAATGGTAAATGGTATCGACACTATACCCACTACCTACCTATCAGGACCTACCATGCCAAAGCCCGCATTGAATCCACAGTGTCCACTGTGTCTACAGCGACCGTCCCCTGTGATCCCTGAACAGCTGACAGTCTTACAGCCTACCAAAGTCAAATTTGGGGAACTTGGTGAATTCGATTGGGTTTATGGTAGATATAACGAACTAGTTCATGGGGTTTATAAACCAACTTAAAACGGGGGGCACCATCCTGTGTGGGTGTCTGATAATAGGAAACAAACTCGGAAAAATGGCAATGACTTTTCATAGGGAAAATGATGAGCTAAATGATGACCATCCACTGTTTTTTTACATTTTTGTTCAAGCTTTTGGTTGGTGGTTTCAGCTCACTAAAAAATAGAAGTTAAATAACCATCATCCCATCTTATACCAGTGGTAGGCATGAAAAATCAATTTACAGTCTTGGATTTGCTGAAGGCCACCCCCAAATGGTGGTTTTTCATTTCGGAAAGTACAGCTTCACCTTAAACAAACTCATGTAATCAAACATAGCAATGGAATGGAAAATCACCCATAGATGGAGGATTTAATGGGAACATAATCCAATATAGGTATCAATAGGTTTTATGGCTATTTGAATTGGGAAAGTGATGAACCATGAATGTAACACGTAATTACCTCATTATCAGATAAGTTCACAGTTTTTTTTTTTTTCCGGGTAGCTGGCTCCAGCGAAATTTGAATCGGCATAGCTATGGGTACTGAATGGTGTCCCTTGAAGAATTGGGGAATCATTCCCCAAATCAATGGCCATTTCAGGAACCTAAATTGAAGGTACCTACCAGACATAAGGCCTATGTAAAGGAATATATATATATTGTACAGTACCTTCATTTTAGGATCCTGAAATTCCCATTTACCAAACACTGACTTGACATTAACATACATTAACCATATATGATATTATATGTGTCGTGGTTCATGATGTATGGGCCATGTTCAACCATTCCACAATGAGAATCCTTAAAACGGGTGTATATATACAAGGTGGTGCCCCATAGTTAGCTAAATTAGTTTATAAGTCCAATAACTATAGTTTGTAGGTGATACATCCATAGTTAATGGGATTATAAACAAACTTATAACTGGTGGGGCACCACCTTGTGTATATATATATATAAATCCCTAAAACTATACGAATTGATGACGATCCTCAATATGGGTATAACATGTAAAAAAAAAAACACAACCTTTCACCATTGTGCCATATGAATCATGGCATGTTTGTGGGACCTTGCGGGTGTCTTTTTAAGTTTTGGATCTCGTCAAGAAACCAAGTACTTTTTGTGACCAAAGACTATTGTATTAGATCATTGAGTTTTCTAGGTGCAAGAATATTACCCGTTCAATCTAGGTTTCCGCCTACTATTTTTTTCATGGTGCAAACAAATGTACACGTTGCTAATATTCCCCGGTCAAAGTTCCAAAGTTCATAGGTGAAACTGGTAACCTCACCGACCTAAATATCATCATCCTCTGAGAATCCATATATGCCATGATGATGGGCCAGTGAAGGCACCAAAATCGAATGGTTGGTGGTTTCAACCCCCCCGAAAAATATGAAAGTTTGTTTGGATTATTATTCCCAATATATGGAAAAAATGATCCAAACCACCAACCAGAACACACCATGTGGGGAATTTCACGTAGTCGGGCATCATTCGCTTGGTGAGTGTGACATGTTGTGACCTTGACACTTCTGAAGGGATTGGACTTGTTGTTTTTTTTTTTCCAGTACCGGCAGAGCCACTGCCAACCAATCAGCATAATTAGAGGGTTTCGAAAGAAAATTATGTCAGATTTAGTTGCAAGGCCGGACATTGAAACAATTTCGATATATACTAATCTCATCACCCTAATATTAAACACTGGTCCCAAATATGTTGAATTCCCTACATTCACCATGGCTTCGAAAGACGCTGTTTGGTACTAGGGGGAAGGGATTGTGAATCCCACAAGGCTCGAAATTGTTCAAGTGTTTTGATACACATTAATTACACATTGATATTCCATTTTAATCTCCAACAACTACTTACCATGCCATGCCACAAGACTCAATTTGTTCCAAGTAGTTTTCTGAAATCAACATCCGCATTTGTTCTTGACTTGGCTGATGCCATCCCGCTTTGTGAATCATGACCATGCTTAGCAATGACACCTCCATTGGGATTCTGTAAATGTTGATATTACTGACTCAAGTGACTTAGGTCACCATTTTATTCTTAGTTCCAATCATGTTTGTTCATAGGTGAGCTGCCACTTTCATGTTCAACCCCCAATGTTTCATGGTAACACCCATATCTATTGTAACAATCATGGCCCGCACGGATCATGTTTCATTGCTAAATCACCATTGTTAAATGATTGGCAATCTTGCTGAATCACCATATTTTTCATTGCTAAATAACCATTCTTAGTACCATTCTTAGTATTATCAATTATTGTTACCATGAAACATGGTAATGGCAAATAAGTGCTATAATTACAGGGCATAGTAAATGCCCCATATTGGAGATTTTGAACATCAGTTTCAAGTATTTCTTGGAGATTATATTACTGTATATCCAGAATAGTTGGGTGATGTTCAATTAGGACATTGACCAACCCCTGTAAATGGAATATGGAATATATATATATATATGGGATTTAATGGGAATATATTGACCTCTATATGGAACATATGGGGTTTAGTTAATATATGTTAATATATGGAACATCCTGTTTCATTGTTTCATGCTACGGGCTCCTTAGCACCATTGTTTCACGGCTCCTGCCGGAACCTTTCAAGGCCCTGACGCGATGCACGAAAGGCTTGGACTCGGTACCAATTTCCATGGTGCCACCCTGCCAGTGGATTTGGGATGGATTTGGATTAACCTCCGCAAAAAAAAATGCCGAAATGTGTGCCACCAGGATGCTAGTTGGATGAATATATACATTATATATATATATCTACGCATACATTATTATATATTTATATTATTTATAAATATTATATATATATTATATTATATTATAATTTATTATATTATATTATGTTATATTATGTTATATTATATTATATTGTATTATATTATATTTTAATATATTATATTATATTATATCATATTATATTATACTATATTATATTATATTATGTTACATTATTTTAAATTCTTAGTGTTGTTATTATGACTATTATGATTATTATTAGTCTTATTGTTATTGTTATTATTCTTATTCGTGGGGAAACTAGAGCATCCACTATAGTTACAATCCCCTTGAAAATTCCCCTACAGAATGGTATTCGTTAACCCCACAAAATAGCTACCATTTTGCATAGATCTTGGGTGATATGATATGTGTGTTCACACTGTCATGCACCATCATTCTATCGGCTTCATTTGGTTGCTTGAATCCGGCAGGGGTGCCATTCTATAGAGATGTTTGTTTAGTAAAATGGCATTCTATGGAGTTGTTGGTTTAGTCAAATGCAATAGTTTCAGCCAAAGCCTCCCAACCAGACCTGGCTCTGCACCAAAGCCTAGACCTTCTCCGGAACCTTCTCCGGAACAGTCTCCGGAACCCTGGAACCTGACCTGATTTCCGGAACGCTGTTGAACCTGACCTGGCTCTGCACCAAAGCCTCCCGGAACCTTCTCCGGAACCTTCTTCGGAACCCTGTTGAACCTGACCTGGCTTTGCACTGCACCTTCTCCGGAACCTTCTCCGGAGCCTTCTCTGGAACCCTGTTGAACCTGACCTGGCTTTGCACCTTCTCCGGAACCTTCTTCCGAACCCTGTTAAACCTGACCTGGCTCTGCACCAAAGCCTCCCGGACCTTCTCCGGAACCTTCAGACCCTTCTCCAGAACCTTGTTGAACCTGACCCGGCGCCTGCACCAGTGCACACCGGGGCTATTCTGGGCTGAAGACCTCATTAGCTTATGCTGTTGGGGAAAAGATGTAAAGCTCTGTCAGACGAGGCGCGAAACGCCATGCATCCACGCCAGGCTGCGTCACCTGAATCTCTGCTGCGCTCGTTTGCAAGAACTGGGGTTGCAGGTTGTCGACCAGTTCCTTGGCAATCTCCTCCACACCAATCTCCTCCGTGATGCCAAACGCATTCGCTAAGCGTTTCCTTACGGATGTTCCACTGGTGAGGCTCCGCGGGCCTGTGGATCATGGCAGGCTTCGAGCCCAAGGGCAACGACGCGAACTTCAAGACCTTGGAGGAGCAAGAATGCAAAATATTCGAAGGAAGTCTAGCAGTCAAACTTCCGACAATATGGGCAGATGAAAAGAAAAGGTGGGAAGAGTCAGAGAAGAGAAGAGAAGAGACGAGACGAGACGAGAAGAGAAGAGAAGAGAAAAGAAGAAAAGAGAAGAGAAGGACAAAGAAGATCAGAGAAGAGAAAGAGCCAGAAGAAAGAGCCAGAAGAAAGAGCCAGAAGAAAGAGCCAGGAGAAAGAAGATGCAGGTGCGCGAAAACGCATCACAACAACTCACCTCTCCTATGGTGTCCTATCATTGAAACTTCTGCCACCGCCTTGCGCGGTTCTACTGGTAGTTACGACAAGTCATTGAGACACCGATGTGAATCCAATCCATGGGTGCTGCGCGTATAGCTGTGGTGCTGACAAGCTGCCAAAAGGTTGCAGAGTCTGCACTTGTTGCCCTCTGGAAGCCCGTGCCGCTGCGTAGTTCTATTGCGTTTCGCAATGCAGTGTCTGCAGATCGCATTGTTGTGGCTGCGTCAAGGTTGCTTGGTGCCGCGGCTGCACGTGTAATACTATTGTCTTGTGCAGCTGGATCTCGTAAATCGTCGTGGAGTGGCTGCATCAAGGCTGCGAAAGTGATTGTCAGCAGATTTTCTCAATTTTGGCGCTAGTAATTTTCCTCTTAGAAGTCCTTTTAAAAAGTGTTTCAAAATCGTCTTTTTTTCGCTTTGGCGTCGAGATCCGGTTTTGGAGCTGCAATTCCTGTTGTGATTATGTACAAGAAAGCTTCTCTGTGTAAAAACTGTTTTCTGTAAAAGCTTGCTGTGTGTAAAAGATCTTGTGTGTAAAAGCTTGCTGTGTGTATCAGCTTCTCTGTGTGTAATAGCGTCTCTGTGTAAAAGTTTCTCTGTGTGTGTGTGTAAACGCTTGCCATGTGTAAAAGCACTGTGTGTAAGTGTTCTGTGTGTAAACGCTTGCTGTGTGTGAAAGCTTGCTGTGTGTAAAAGCGTCTCTGTGTAAAAGCTTGTTGTGTGTACTATGTTGGACGATCAGATAGAATATGATTTTTTCCTAGGTCACAGATAGAATATGGAAAAAAAGCTAAAAAGCTAAGACCCCAAACAGCAGATAGAATATGCAAACAACATATGCAGATAGAATATGAACATATGATATATGTGCAATGTTGCATGTGTGTGCAGTACAGTACTGCACTGCCTGCAGCCAGCACAGTATAACGACCAAAAAATAATGCAACACATACAAAAACCATGAAATTGAATGTCACATCCTTCCAGCCAATAGTTTGCTCTCAATTTTTGCTCACCCCTACTAGCGGGGACCAGCAGTTAGAATATGAAAGTTGGATTGTTCTTGCATGGGTTCTGTCCTGTTTTCCATTATGCTGAAAGAAACACATGCAGCAGATTATGTTGGCCAAAGTTTTCCCGAGGTCGGTTGGTACGGTAAAACTTGTCTGTTTTCTTTGTGAACTCTGGTGGTGAAAAGTGCAGTTAGAATATGGATAGGTTTGGATGGTTTTTTTTCCCTCACTCACTTCGCAACCAACACCAGCAGCACCACACAACCGCACAAAATACCAGCAAACAACTTGCGCAATGCAATTTTCACCATGCTTGTTCTTGCATAGTTTCTCTCCTGTTTTCCATGCTGAAAGAGACACATACAGTAGATTGTGTTGGCCAAAGTTTTCAATAAGGTTGGTTGGTACGGTAAAATTTGTTTGTTTTCTTTGTGAATTCTGGTGGTGAAAAGTGCAGTTAGAATATGGATAGGTTTGGATGTTTTTTTTCATCGCTCACTTCGTAACCAACAAGCAGTACCACACAACCGCACAAAATACCAGCAAACAACTTGCGCAACGCAATTTTCACCATGTTTGTTCTTGCATGATTTCTGTCCTGTTTTCCAACATGCTGAAAGAGACACATACAGCAGATTATGTTGGCCAAAGTTTTCCCGAGGTCGGTTGGTACGGTAAAACTTGTTTGTTTTCTTTGTGAACTCTGGTGGTGAAAAGTGCAGTTAGAATATGGATAGGTTTGGATGGTTTTTTTTCCCTCACTCACTTCGCAACCAACACCAGCAGCACCACACAACCGCACAAAATACCAGCAAACAACTTGCGCAATGCAATTTTCACCATGCCTGTTCTTGCATGGGTTCTGTTCTGTTTTCCACTATACTGAAAGAAACACATGCAGTGGACTATGTTGGCCAAAGTTTTCCCGAGGTTGGTTGGTACGGTAAAACTTGTTTGTTTTCTTTGTGAACTCTGGTGGTGAAAAGTGCAGTTAGAATATGGATAGGTTTGGAAGGTTTTTTTCCCTCACTCACTTCGCAACCAACACCAGCAGCACCACACAACCGCACAAAATACCAGCAAACAACTTGCGCAATGCAATTTTCACCATGCTTGTTCTTGCATGGGTTCTGTCCTGTTTTCCAACATGCTGAAAGAGACACATACAGCAGATTATATTGGCCAAAGTTGTCCCGAGGTCGGTTGGTACGGTAAAACTTGTTTGTTTTCTTTGTGAACTCACTCACTTCGCAACCAACATCAGCAGCACCACACAACCGCACAAAATACCAGCAAACAACTTGCGCAATGCAATTTTTACCATGTTTGTTCTTGCATGGGTTCTGTCCTGTTTTCCAACATGCTGAAAGATACACATACAGCAGATTATGTTGGCCAAAGTTTTCCCGAGGTTGGTTGGTACGGTAAAACTTGTTTGTTTTCTTTGTGAACTCTGGTGGTGAAAAGTGCAGTTAGAATATGGATAGGTTTGGATGTTTTTTTTCCCTCACTCACTTCGCAACCAACACCAGCAGCACCACACAACCGCACAAAATACCAGCAAACAACTTGCGCAATGCAATTTTCACCATGCTTGTTCTTGCATAGTTTCTCTCCTGTTTTCCATGCTGAAAGAGACACATACAGTAGGTTGTGTTGGCCAAAGTTTTCAATAAAGTTGGTTGGTACCGTACAATTTCTTTGTTTTCTTTGTGAACTCTGGTGGTGAAAAGTGCAGTTAGAATATGGATAGGTTTGGATGGTTTTTTTCCCTCACTCACTTCGCAACCAACACCAGCAGCACCACACAACCGCACAAAATACCAGCAAACAACTTGCGCAATGCAATTTTCACCATGCTTGTTCTTGCATGGGTTCATTTCTGTTTTCCATCATGCTGAAAGAAACACATGCAGTGGATTATGTTGGCCAAAGTTTTCCCGAGGTTGGTTGGTACGGTAAAACTTGTTTGTTTTCTTTGTGAACTCTGGTGGTGAAAAGTGCAATTAGAATATGGATAGGTTTGGATGGTTTTCTTTCCCTCACTCACTTCGCAACCAACACCAGCAGCACCACACAACCGCACAAAATACCAGCAAACAACTTGCGCAATGCAATTTTCACCATGCTTGTTCTTGCATAGTTTCTCTCCTGTTTTCCATGCTAAAAGAGACACATACAGTAGATTGTGTTGGCCAAAGTTTTCAATAAGGTTGGTTGGTACGGTAAAACTTGTTTGTTTTCTTTGTGAACTCTGGTGGTGAAAAGTGCAGTTAGAATATGGATAGGTTTGGATGGTTTTAGTTTCATCGCTCACTTCGTAACCAACAAGCAGTACCACACAACCGCACAAAATACCAGCAAACAACTTGCGCAACGCAATTTTCACCATGTTTGTTCTTGCATGATTTCTGTCCTGTTTTCCAACATGCTGAAAGATACACATACAGCAGATTATGTTGGCTTGTTTGTTTTCTTTGAGAACTCTGGTGGTGAAAAGTGCAGTTAGAATATGGATAGGTTTGGATGTTTTTTTTCCCTTTACTCACTTCGCAACCAACACCAGCAGCACCACACAACCGCACAAAATACCAGCAACCAACTTGCGCAATGCAATTTTCACCATGCTTGTTCTTGCATGGGTTCTGTTCTGTTTTCCATTATGCTGAAAGAAACACATGCAGTGGATTATGTTGGCCAAAATTTTCCCGAGGTTGGTTGGTACGGTAAAACTTGTTTGTACTCTTTGTGAATTCTCCTGATGAAAAGTGCAGTTAGAATATGGATAGGTTTGGATATTTATTTTTCATCACTCACTTCGCACCCAACAAGCAGCACCACACAACCGCACAAAATACCAGCAACCAACTTGCGCAATGCAATTTTCACCATGTTTGTTCTTGCATGATTTCTGTCCTGTTTTCCAACATGCTGAAAGAGACACGTGCAGTATATTATGTTGGCCAAAGTTTTCCCGAGGTTGGTTGGTACGGTAAAACTTGTTTGTTTTCTTTGTGAATTCTGGTGGTGAAAAGTGCAGTTAGAATATGGATGTGTTTGGATTGTTTTTTTCCCTTTACTCACTTCGCAACCAACACCAGCAGCACCACACAACCGCACAAAGTACCAGCAACCAACTTGCGCCATGCAATTTTCACCATGTGTGTTCTTGCATGGGTTCTGTTCTGTTTTCCATTATGCTGAAAGAGACACATGCAGTAGATTATGTCTTGAAGTATGGTACAGCACAGTACCTGAAAGTAAATGTTGCCTCCAGCAATTGAATCAACCAAATGTGATTATATCGCATTCTTGCAACACCTGTGGTCATTTCCTGCAGTTAGAATATATGTAAACGCATCATTTGGTCTTGCTTCATTGAAGTCCGGAGCATGATCTTTGCGGCGCGATGAACATGGTATCGGTTCTTCTGATATCAGTGGCCATATTCTAAGTGCATTAGCTCATATTCTAAGACCAAGGTTTTCGGCTTAGCTCCAAATACCCTGTACCCCGAAGAGCGGCTTAGCTGAGCTAAGCAAATTTTAAGGTTTTATATTCTAACTGACTGTCCGTAACTGTAAAAGTTTCTCTGTGTGTAAAAGGTTCTCTGTTTAAAAAGCTTGCTGTGTGTGTAAACGCTTGCCATGTGTAAAAGCACTGTAAGTAAGTGTTCTGTGTGTAAACGCTTGCTGTGTGTGAAAGCTTACAAAGTAGTACTGGGAAGTGCTTTGTGCAAGCTTTGTAGTACAAAGTAGTACTGGGGAGTGCTTCGTGCAAGCTTTGTAGTACAAAGTAGTGCTGGGAAGTACTTTGCGCAAGTCTTGAAGTACAAAGTAATACTAGGACGTACTTTGTGCAGGCTTTGAAGTACAAAGAAGTACTGGGACGTGCTTTGTGCAGGCTTTGTAGTACAAAGTAGTACAGGGAAGTGCTGTGTGCAAGTTTTGTAGTACAAAGTAGACGTGGGAATGACTTTGTTCAAGCTTTGTAGTACAAAGTAGTATATACTGGGAAGTGCTTTGTGCAAGCTTTGTAGTACAAAGTAATACTGGAAACGACTTTGTGCATGCTTCGTAGTACAAAGTAGAACTGGGAAGTACTTCGTGCAAGCTTTGTAGTACAAAGTAGTACTGGGAAGTACTTTGCGCAAGTCTTGAAGTACAAAGTAATACTAGGACGTACTTTGTGCAGGCTTTGAAGTACAAAGAAGTACTGGGACGTGCTTTGTGCAGGCTTTGTAGTACAAAGCAGTACTGGGAAGTGGTTTGTGCAAGCTTTGCGGTACACAGTAGTGATGGGAAGTAGTTTGTGCAAGCTTTGTCTTACAAAGTAGTACTGTACTGGGAAATACTTTGTGCAAGCTTTGTAGTACAAAGTAGTACTTGAAACGTGCTTTGTGCAAGCTTTGTAGTAGTACTGGGGAGTGCTTCGTGCAAGCTTTGTAGTACAAAGTAGTGCTGGGCAGTACTTTGCGCAAGTCTTGTAGTACAAAGTAGTACTGGGACGTACTTTGTGCAGGCTTTGTAGTACAAAGTAGTACTGGGACGTGCTTTGTGCGGGCTTTATAGTGCGAAGTTGCCTTTTAGGGGCTTTTCCTGTGTAAAGCGTAAATGCTTCTGTGTGCTGGCAGTAAGAGCTTTCTGGCCTGCAGAACAGCTGAGATGAGATGAGAACAACTTCGGGGAGATGAGAAAGGTTGATCAGTGCTCGGATGAGATGAAAACAGTTCAGAAGAACTTACTTGGATGACATGTGAGAAGAGATGGGATGAGATGAGAAGAGCTGAGGGGAGGTGAGATGAGGTGAGAAGAGCTCACATGATCTGAGATGAGATGAAGTGTGGAGTGTCAAGTGCAAGTGTGAAGTGTGAAGAGTGCAGTGTGAAGCGTAATGAAAGTCTTCGCTTGGCGTTGCATTGCGCCGGGGTCGCGCGCAGGTCATGTTCTTGGACAACAACACAGCTTCGCACAAAGCACATGGTAAAGGCTGCACCTGGTCGACTGGTGCAAGGTCTTGTCATCACCTAGGTGCAAATCCAAATCCCTTCCTGGGCCTGAGATCTGCACACATGTGCAAAGACGAAGTGCCAAATTGCCTTTCGTCTCTGCTCTACGGAGGTGGTGGCATCCATCGTGGTGATAGGCTTTGCCATTCCCAACCCGGTAGACCTTGTCCTGTGTGATCCTAGGAGGATCACTTGCCGCTGAGGCTTCAGACTCGGCTGCCTCCTCAGACATCGACCTGACAAGAACAGGTTCATCAGGCTCATAAAACACTCGAAGTCGCTCCGGTGACTTCGAAGATTGAGACTTTCCATGCAAGTTCTATAGATGAGAAAGGTCTTATAGTATATCCCTAAGGCAACTTCCGCCCCGCCTCGTGCGGGTACTGGTATCCCAATTGCCATTAAATACCATTAAACTCCAGATGGTTAAATCCCATTAAATCCATATCTGGTTGGTGGTATACCTACCCCTCTGAAAAATATGAAAGTCAGTTTGGATTATTATTCCTAACTGAATGGAAAAATAAAGCCATGTTCCAAACCACCAACCAGATATTGTTGGTTATATATCCCATTAATCCATGCTATCCTCATAAAATCCCAGTGAACAAACGTCAAGGTTACATCCCCACTTTCAAAGTTGCCTGAGCACAGCTAACGTGACATACATCACCCACGTTTTTCAATGGATTCAATTCACGGTTGTAAGCCATGCAGTTATGGCCCTGAAAGACAGGGGCTTAAATGGGATGAAATAACTCCTGCAGCTAGCTGGTGAAACATAGCACTCAAATGGGGGTTATAAGCCAGCTATAACTGGTATATAGGGCTACAACTGCTGTTTTAACACTAAACATATTGAAGTTTCAAAAAAATGGATCCAACTCTGGGACTAGGCGACGATACAGAATTCATGGTTATATTATACTAGCAGAAATTTATAGATACTTTGTGTGAAACAACTTGATTTTACATGTGTGGCCAGACAAGAAACACATGCAAGTTATCAAGTTTGAGCTTGTCACCCAAACAACATGCCAGCATATCCAATTGAATGTCCCAAGGATGGTGGTATACTCCCAAGAGATATCCCATGTCAGACAGCCAAAAACATATTCCCACATTCATGGCCAATCAGCCAGATACCCTGCAAAACATGACGGATCCTCAGCTGGTTAATAAGTAGATGATCCCATACCAACAGACTATTTTGGATTATCCTCCGGTAAATTAACATAGATCCTGGCAGTCATCGGGGTTGGAAGACTGGTTTCCACTAAAAATGGTTTATTTTCAGGGTCTATGTTAATTTACCACAGGGTAGTTTCTAGCCATCTTTCAGATTGCCCTATTATTGTGGGATGAAACTGTCACCTTTTGGTGTATTGATGACTCAATTGCCTTTCCGAACTGCATTTTTTTGCACCCATGCCTTGACCCAAATGTAGGTCGCTTGCAAGTGGATGTCCTTGTTGTCAAAGACCAACACACCTGGCTGCACTCTTGGGCCAAACAAAACATGCTGATTTCACCATGGAAAACAAATCGGGAACATGTAGGAAAATGCTGATGTAAGCAACAAAAAGAGGAGGATTTATGATGATTTCCAGTTCCGGATACTGTAAATCATGTTGAGGTCGTTCGAATTTCATTTATGCTTGGTGGTTCATCCCACTTAGTAAGTAGGTTATAACCTTGGTTATAAATGGGATAAGTAGGGTTAATACACTTATAACTGGGGTTATAACCCACTTACTAAGTGGGATGAGCCACCAAATATCCCAAATAGTTGACGGATCTAGGTCAAACCGCAGAAACCTGGCCCCTTGGGCCGGGCCGTCCGGATCGAAGGCTTCCTATTGTGATGTTTTTTTTTAAATCTGCGCTGAATGGATGATTTCCGAGAGGATTTGCGGATCAACAAAACCATCAAAAATAACACATATTAACACATATATGATATGTATATGTATATACCCCCTAGTTATTTAACATAGCTATGGAAAATGGTCGATTTATGAATGATTTATCTGTATTTTCCTATTAAGAATGGTTGTTTTCCAAAGCTATGTTAAATAACCAGAGGGGATATATATATATATTATTAAAACATGTATTAACAGTAGTTTCCACAGTCATGGTGGATTAACCAATGCGGAGAAAAAATCGGTTAATCTTGGTTTTAGATGGTTTCGAGTTCAACTTCGGGTTGTTGGGATGTTGAAACTTGAACCCAACCTTCATTGACCTTCCAGTGTATCAATCTGCAATGCTGAAAATTAGCCCCACATGTCATCACTTCCACCATAAATAGGTGCTATTCATAGGACGACAACAACAACCACAACAACAACAACAATAACACCAGCAGCAGCAGCAGCAGCAGCACATGCCTTCCACCACGAGCATTGTGAGAATGGGCGTGTCTTCATCCTCAGTAAGGTGCCAAGAAGGGTGCTGATGGTTGGCTGCTTAGAAATTTAGACGCTGTCATTCTGGTAGGAGTAATAGCAAATTGTTGCATTGTAGTAGGGTATTCAGCTAGACTTAGTAACTTATATCAAACCATTAAATTACAATACACTTTACCAACGTGTTTGGTAGTTAACCAACAAAATTAGGGGTTTACCAAAGTGAGTACCCTCCCAAAATCCAATTGGCCAATTATCTATGGATAAAATAGCTGGAATTTATGGATGTTTACATCATCCGTATGTTGTTAGCTTTGACTCGCCAATTGAACCTGATCCATTTGCTGCTTGGTGGTTTTAACCATCTTGAAAAATATTAGTCAATGGAAAGGATTATCCCAGATATGAAATGGAAAATGAAAACCATGTTTGAAACCACCAACCAGATTAGCAATCTATCCGAGGTCCAAAAGAAAACTGACCCCTTGTGGGGAGTTCACACATCCAAAAGAAAACAACAACAACACCCCCACAGGATGGTGCCCCCCAGTGATGTGGTTTCGTTGGTTTAAACCCCATGAATACTATAGTTATATTTCCCATAAACCCCACTTCCCCAAGTTATGTGCGTCAACTTAGCATTCACGAACTGGGGCACCACCTTGCAATGACTTCTGATGGTAGATGGGAAATTGCAAATTCATGATCAGTGCGCGATGCAGGGGTCATAGTGCAAAACAAATTGGAAAACCAAGCCAAATTGCAAAACATTCTCAGGCCATGTCGAATGAATATGGTTCACCAACCTCAAATCACGCTTGTTTTAACGCCCTTTTTGACTGTTCCCCCAACATCATCCTACCATAAAACCACCACTTGTCGCACATGAAGCTTGGATACGTGTAAACATGTATTTCTGGAATTTGGCTGCTTAGATGATTTGTCCTACATCTATAGCAAATAATAAGCCCCTCACGTGCAGGGTGTTAACTTGGGCCCTTACACAAAGCCACAAACCAGCCAATAAAAAGGAGTCCAATGAACCGCATATAACTATATGGCCATTTCATGGCTTTATGATTTGAAGTACATAGATGGCACCATTTTGAAACGAGCCTGCCCCACTACCCTCTGGTAATTTGTTACATAGCTATTGAAAATGGCCCAGTCGAAATAGTTGATTTACCCAATGAAAAAATTGTGATTTTCCCATCAGTTTTTTGTATGTTCACCAGGCCGGGTAATCCCCTTGAACCACCAGTAAACCACCATTAAAAGAAGCATTAAACCACCATAAAACCATCCATTCATCCAAAATCAGGATGGGTCCCCGGGCCAACAGGATGGCTTGGCCCGAAGGAATGCTCACCAAGGCATCTGCAATGGGAGGCTCCTGTGACATTGAGGCGATGTACCCAGCAATATATCCACACACTTAAACATTAGAACAATATGGCGGAGATTTTATGGTAAATCACCAACAATAGTTAGAATAATATGGTAAATCACACATTTGATAGGAATATCTATGGAAAACTGGAGATAAACCATAGTTATTTATGGTAGATAAACCCCATTAACTATAGATTATAGATATATATCTTCGTTGGTGATTTTAACCATCTTGAAAAATGATGGAGTTCGTCAATGGGAAGGATGACATCCCAGATAAGACATGGAAAAAAAAAACATGTTGGAAGCCACCAACCAGATTATGTACCCCATATTAGTACCCCAAATCATGATAGTCCCATAATCAATAGAACAATGAGAAACCCATATTATGAGATCAGTGCTGTTCCACGGCCACAGGCCGAAGCAAACAGCACAAAGTTCACAGGGCGAAAGTTGTCACCACAAGACCCAAAGGCCTCATAGCATACCCGATACCCTCTGGTAAACTAACATAGCTATTGAAAATTGCCATTTATAGTAGATTTACCCAGTAAAAATGGTGATTTTCCATAGTTACGTTAGTTTACTAGAGGGT
Organism: Cladocopium goreaui; assembly: GCA_947184155.2. Classification (NCBI taxonomy): domain Eukaryota; class Dinophyceae; order Suessiales; family Symbiodiniaceae; genus Cladocopium; species Cladocopium goreaui. The sequence continues at coordinate 583,074 of CAMXCT020000791.1, read as the reverse complement.
ACTAGCTCCAGCCACAACCACAAAAACGAATCCGTTGAGTGTCGTAAGGCTCCACTGATTGCGCAGCTTTGTGAGCAAAGATAGGCGTAGTGCGTGCAGAACGCACAACGCGCAGCGAAACTCGGCTCTCCAGGGGTGATGTCTGCTGTGGCCACTGCAGAGGCAAGGTCACTGAAGCATGTCCAGAAAGCCAATCCACTGCATGGCATACCAGCTATCTGATAATGTACGCCATCCACCACCTCTGTGATCCACATTTGGGGCCGCGGTGAGAATTCATCGCATGCACCAACAGTAAAGTCGGTGATTGGCAGCCCGCCCATCCTTGCTCATCATGCTCAGATACTGATCGTCTGACTTGCCCAACTCGTATCAGTTCAAGTTCAATTACTACTTTAAAACCGTTTCAGTTTTTTAAAATCAATCAACGAATTAAATTTAAATGTCTTTAAAAAGCAGAGTGCTGTAGTGCATCGTGTCGAATCTTGCTCCAATCTCCTCACGACACTTGGCATACCAAAACTTTGCCTCGACATTGTCCATTCGGCGACACTTGGCTTGGCAAGAGAACCACATTGTGCGTCGGAGATCCTGAGCTGTTGCCAGCGCATGGTGAGCTTCCTCGACACCCTGCGCAAATGACCCCACTGTAGTAACATTTAATAATAAGTAATTAGAACAATCATGGATTGACAATTGAGTGCCCCAAATCCCATGATTTTCATGAGTAATAAATCGACGTTACGTATATTTTCTGGTTCCTTCGGAATCCATAGCTATGGATCGCTTTGGATCACCGTTTTGCTATGGAGGCTACGGCTATCAGCAATGAAAGTGGGGACCCGAAGAATCTGGGGTGGTTAACCAACAACAAGTTACCCGGCCTGGTAAACATACCAAAAACTGATGGGAAAATCACCATTAAGCGGGAAATCAACTATTTCGACTGGGCCATATTCAAGTTCGCAAACTGTAACAGTTTACCAGAGGCTATATCATAGTAAATCCCATTAAACCACATTAAACCACCATAAAATCCCATTAAATCCCAACCATTAAGAATCATTACCAGGCCGGGTAGGGCTTGGATGGGGATCGTATACCTACATGGCCAGCCAGATACCATGCAGATCTTTGAGATCTTTGAGATCTTTACCAACTACAAGGTGGTGCCCCAGTTCGTTAGCTAAGTTGGTGCCAATAACTCCAATAACTAGGGTTTATGGTAGATATATCTATACTATTCTATACTTACTATGGTTTATAAACCAACTTATAACTGGGGGGCACCGGGGAACCACCTTGTAGCCCATCTTTCAGATTGCAGGGCCTAGTGGCCTAGTATTTCATGATATGTTATGACCATTCCTTAAGGTTGATTTCCCAAGTCATTTCTTACGTCTTCATCTCCGGTTTTTTTTCGCGCACATTATATAGCTATTAATTTGGTTGGGTAACTCTAAGTGACTCCTTTGCTCCCCATATAATAGGGAATATATAGGGAATATGGTTACCAATAGATCCAAACAGCTCCTTCCAAACCACTGGATAGTTAGCTGGTGCGATATACATGTTCCATCAGCAGTCTGATTTACGCAATGTTTTGATGTTTGCGACGCCAATTGTTGTTGGTGGTATACCTACCCCTCTGAAAAATATATGAAAGTCACATGGGATGATTATTCCCAATCTATGGAACAATAAAAGTCATGTTCCAAACCACCAATCAGCCATTTTTGTTGGTGAACATTTTTTTGTGACACCCATATTTCCCGCCCTGATTTACCAGTTGTGTAGTCCCCATGATTGCAGAAAAATATTGGTTTTGCTGGCCTCCAAAAAAGTGGTCTTTGTACAATCATCCATATATTGATGCAAATAATAATCTATTTAAATAATGCATATTAATCTATATTTGTACAATCTACAAAATTTACAATCTACAATAATCACCCATTTGGGTTGTGAGACATCCATACTTTGTTTGCCCTCCGGTAATCAAAGACGGCCTGCTGGAAATTTACCCATTTATAGAGTACTGTCCCATGAAAACCTCTATTTAGTTTGGCATTCCAAATTAAATCACAATCTTGTTTGTTAATCCACGTTAAACCACAATTCGCTGACAAAACACACATATTCCAGCTATATCCCCATTATATAGCCAGTTCTTCTTGCCTAACTCACCATGTTCATGCTTATATCCCAATTAAAGCACCATGTCAGCCATGTGTGATGAATATTCCATCATATCCCATGACACCCCATGATAATGCCTCCTTATATAAATTGTAATACCATTACAGGTTTGAGAGGGTACATTATATATCCACAACTAGAGAGGTTTGATGACTGCAGTTGTAGTCCTTAACAGTTTCTGGTTGGTGCTTTCAAGCCTTCTGAAAAATATTAGCCAGTTGGGATTATTATTCCCAATATTCTAGACAAATAAAAGCCATATTCCAAACCACCAACCAGGTTTTAAGTGGCTTAAACCCTCGTTTATACGTGATATATACATATGTATATATAACTTATATAACCTAAGTTGCAGGACTTATTTGATCCCATTTAAATCTCTTCAGGGCCATAGCTGCGAATCATCAGTTCACCAAAAGGTAAGGATTTCATCCTATAATATGGGGATTAGATTAATTAATGATTATGTGATTATGATTATATCTCGGTATATTCCACTATACCTCAGTTATATCAGTTATATCTTTATAATTCTTTATATAGATCATATCTGGTTGGTGGTATACCTACCCCTCTAAACAATATGAAGGTCAGTTGGGATTGTTATTCCCAACTGAATGGAAAAATAAAAGCCATGTTCCAAACCACCAACCAGTATATATATAATCAACCCCGTTATCTTAGAATATCCGTTTTTCCAATTATGCAGTTGAACTCGAACGCAACTCCACTTAAAATATGCCCACATTTCGTGCTCATCTGTTTTCTCCCCATTTGGCCTTTGCTCTGGAAGCCTTTGTACACCTCTATGCAGCCTGTTTCTGCTTTTTTTCAAGCAGTTTTCACATACTAATTTGATTTTTTGTTACTTTGCGTTCTGAAAAGTAATTTTTTTCTACCGCAAAGGGTCCCCCCCACGAATGGTGGAGATCCATGGGAAATGGTCTAGGTTGGGTAAGTGCAAGGAATAGGGCCCCCTTCATGTATGATTATTATATACGTAATTCCCTTTGGGGAGCAGCAATCCTGGATGTCTGAAGTCCGTAAACTAGAACGTTTCAACAAAAAAACAGCTCCCCCGAAATGATCAATTTCTTTTCATAGTGTGTTAAAAAAAAGGGGTTTTTCAAGCTCACCGAAGGGTACCCCCCACGACCGGTGTCGGAGAACTATGAAAAAAACTAGTTTGCAATGAAAACTAATGGAATTAGGTGGCATTCCTTCAAAAAATGATGAATATTTTCACTGGGGAGCTATATTCTATGTATGTAGTTTTGCAAGGAATAGAGCCCCCTTCATGAATAATTATTATATACGTAATTCCCTTTGGGTAGAAGCAATCCTGGATATCTGAAGTTCCTAAACTGGAACGTTTCAACAAAAAAACAGGTCCCCCGAAATGATCAATTTCTTTTTATATTGTATTAAAAAAATGAATTTTTCAAGCTCACCGAAGGGTACCCCCCACGAACGGTGTCGTAGAACTATGAAAAAAATAATAAAAAACTAGTTTGCAATGAAAACTAATGGAATTAGGTGGCATTCCTTAAAAAAATGATAAATATTTTCACTGGGGACCTATATTCTATGTATGTAGTTTTGCAAGGAATAGGGTCCCCTTCATGAATAATTATTATATACGTAATTCCCTTTGGGTAGAAGCAATCCTGGATATCTGAAGTTCCTAAACTAGAACGTTTCAACAAAAAAACAGATCCCCCGAAATGATCATTTTTTTTATATATTGAATTAAAAAAATGAGTTTTTCAAGCTCACCGAAGGGTATCCCCCACGACCGGTGTCGGGATTTATGGAAATGTGAAGGATTTATGGAGAAAATGAAGAAACGCATATGGAAAAAGTGAAGAATTTGACTGAAAAGGGAAAATAATTTATATGGAAAAGAATCTGTATGGCAAAATATGGTAAACTGAAGAATTTGTATGGCAACGTGCAGAATTGTTATAGGAAAGTGAAGAATTTATATGGAAAAATCATGAATTTGTCTGGAAACATGAAAGAAGTTATATGGAAAAAATATGGAAAAGTGAGAATTTGTATAGAAATGTGAAGGATTTATTTAGAAATATATATATATATATGGAAAAATGATGAATTTGACTGAACACGTGAAAGAATTTGTATGGCAAAAATATGGAAAAGTGAAGAATTTGTATGGAAACGTGAAGGATTTATAAAGAAAAGTGAAGAACTTCTATGGAAAAATGACGAATTCGTCTGGAAAAGTGAAAGAATTTATATGGCCCAACGATATTCTAAGTATAGGTTTCTTAACGTCAACTGTATTCTAAGTAACTGTTTTCAAGTTCAATTAGGGGGATGCCCTGGGAAGCCAAAATTTCAATTCTATATTCTAAGATAACGGGGTAGATTATATATATATATGTGTTGTTAGTTGTTTTTTTCTCCTGATTAAATCCACTTTCATATGCCATTGATATCCCATTATATCCAGTTATATCGCCATCATATTCCCTGTTTAAACACCAATTAAAACAAATCATATCACCATTTCATCCTACAATATGAATCATATCATATTAATTATTATATCCCGTCATATTCCACCATACCTTGGTTATATCTTTATAATTCTTTAAAGATCATATCACTCTCATATCTTTGATTTTTCCGGATGGTTTGTCAAGACACGGCTTCCCCGTCTCGCCTGGTTGGCCCAGGTATCCAACAAGGACCAGCGATCCAAGTAACGCCAGGCGATTCCGGGCTTCACCCAAGCACTGCCGGCGCCTGTAACGGGGGAAGTCCAGCAGCAAGGTGAGGCTCAAGTCATATCCCCCATAAAGCCCAATGCTAAGTTGACAAAAATAACTTGCTTTTTTGTAATATTTGTAATGTTAAGTAGGCTTTATTAGGGGGGATATGAATCAATGAATGGATAGAACTATAGTCAATGGGCTTATAAATATAATATATATATATACCCTCTTGTTATTTAACAACATAGCCATGGTATAGATGGCCCTAATCGAAATAGATGATTTTCCCAGCTGAAAACCTCCATTTATTTACGGGATTTTCCATATGTTAGTCATAACCAGAGGGTATCCATTTTCAACTGGTGGTGCCTCACCTTCTGGGATCAGAAAATGGTAGCATTTTTCAACATGATATCTGGTTGGTGGTGCAGTAACCATGTTGAAAAATGATGGACTTCGTCAATGGGAAGGATGAATTATCCCATATATGAGATGGAAAATAATCCAGCCATGTTCCAAACCACCAACCAGGTAGATATGTTTATAATTGTTGAACATTGCCATAGAAATAGTTGATTTTCCCAATCAAAATGGTGGATCTTTCCATAGTTATAAATGATTATAAATGGGAAAACCAAAATGAATTGGTTGGTCATGATGAGAAAAAGTTTGACTATGGAACATTTATGGGAACATCAGATGGGACCATACTGGAAATATGGGCACATACTGGAAACAAAATGGTAAACCGGTAAACCCTACAAATCAACCCACGATTTGGGCATGGTTTATACCACCCATAAACAATGCTGATTTTGGGAAAGTTTAGACTGGGACCATGTTCTCTGGGATGTTAACACTGGGAAGGTTTCACGAATACACAATGCAAATTCAAGTAAATATTTTTTTGGATTTAAGGACAGCCCAACTTGAAATCACCAAGTAGGTTTTACGCGTATAAACCAAACGTCTTTTCAATGCTGGGGAACATCTCCGCAACTACCTCTTTTCGGAAAATTGACAATGGAGATTCCCCAAAGCCATATATGAAATGTAAACCCATCAATGTAAACCAGTTACTGGTTAATAGTGGTTAATGGTGGTTAATAATGATTGAGAACTGGTTAACAATATAAAATTTGGAAAGCCACCAAAGTAAACTGTAAACCCACCAACAAAGCCAATCATGGAAAGTCACAATGACGATCTCACTGATTCACTAACATCTAGCTTTCTGGCTCCAGCCACCTATGGGGAAAGCACATCTAATTTCAATTCAACAAGTACCTAATATAGCTAATCTATTTGTGGGCAGCTGCCACAGGGGCAAATTCCTCATTCCAAAAGGAACCGCCGGTGGCTTCTGGGTCAACTGGCCTGCTGTGTCCATAGCATCGTTGTGGACAAAACAACCGGTGACCATCACACAGTGTTCCCCAGTTAAAAGTTGGTTTCCCGACCCATTAACTATAGTTATTTCTACCATAAATCATAACTCCAAAGTTAATCGAGTTAAACAACAAACTAAGCTATTCTATCGTGGGGGCACTACATTGCAAGGTTCTGCTCAAAGTATTGCCAGCCACCCGCCGGCTCTGGCAACTCTGCCTGCAACGAAGACTTTGACCTTTGGAGCGAAAACAGAAGTCAATTCCGCCCAGGGATATTTATCGGATATGGGGGAATAATTATACATATATATATATATGAGGATAAAGTTTCGGCTGAGAACAACGTTTCCGGGAAGGACTTCCCCCCCGGATGTTGGTTAAGGGAACCTTAGCGGGTAGCTAGCGCTGAAGCTATCTGCGGGCCTTTCGCTGTGCGGAGAGCAGCGGCTGAGCCTTATCTTGTGCTCTCTATCCCAGTGCTGGATAGATCACCTTTGCTCATCTAGCCCCTCTACTTCGATTTTGGACTTTGAGTACGACTTTGATCTGCTCTATCTTCCATCTTCGTTTTCCCTTGGGTTTTTCCAGGGACGGGTTTAACCGGTTCACTGCCTAAACTGGTTTCGGGGCATTTGGGTATCTCCATCTTATTTGGCATTGCTGTGATCATATTTGACTGCGGTTGACTTTGTCCTGTCTGTCTTTCTGAACCAGCACGGTCCAATTTGCGAAACTTTCACAATTTCATTGAATTTGACCTGACCATCGGGCTTTTCATGTTTTTGGTGAATTTATTCATTTTCCATTTGATCGGCTTTCTGGACAACTTCTTGGTTATTTCTGGCGAAGCGATTGGCAGCCACGACTTTAGCAACAAGAAGGAGGACATTGAGGCGACAGCGAGCAACCGCACGAAGGCAGTGGTTCTTGCATCGTCGAGGAGTGATCCACCTATCCAAGTCCAAACTCCGCAAGATCTTCGAGGTCATCCAGAATCATCATTCCCGAGACTATCAATTTCTTGCCAAGATCAAAGACACCATGGCGAACAAAGCACCATGGAGATGCGCTGGATGCAGGCAGCTGAGGAAACACACGGCAGAGTACTGTCCGGTCTGTCAGCTCCCATGGCAGAGCACGATCGACAGGAGTTACGTGCACAATCCTGGAGTGAGACAGAATACTTATGCATACTGGTCGCAAGATGCTACCACATGGGGAGGGCATCAAGACTCATCAAGTTGGACCAGACCAAGATCCAAGAGCCGGGCACACACACCGAGAGGACGGCACAGATCCAAAAGTGCGAACGATCGCTCTCAAGGCGATGGCAAGGGACAGCAAGCACAGCCGCCCAATGCCTACTACGGCAAAGGACACGGCAAAATCCCGATGCCACCATTGCCGCCGCCTACAACGCCTTGGACGGGGTACAACATGCAGAACATGCCAGGGATGCATTTTCCACAGCAGATGCCCCACATGCAGCCAGCGACACCTCAAGCAATGGCAGCGGCTCCACCTGCACAAGGGCCGCAACAGCCATTGGCGCCCCTTGCCCCAGTGCTACATCCTTCCATGCCTCCACAAATCAGTGTGGAAACAGCTCAGAAGGAGTTCATCGAGATGGCAAAGGCGCGACAGATGGAATTGCCCCCAGACATGAGACAACGAGTACAGAGAATGTCCAAGTCCGAAGGGGCGCAAGCTACAAAGGAACTTCACACGGCAGTGAGGACTTTGGGATTTGCAAGGAAAGATGTGGAAGAAGCGCTACAAGCCCGTTGCAATCTGATCACGTCATGGAAACATTTTCTGGCAGATGCAGTGCAACAATGGCAAGGCTACACAACGCTCTTCCAACAACAAGAACAAGAACTTCAGGCACGCATTCAGCAAGCTCATGCGGTCTTTGCTACAGCCAAAGAACAAGCAGAACAATCCCAAGCCGAAGCTGGGAAGATCAGTACCATCGAGATTGTCGACGACGAGGAGGAGTTGAAGGGAGAACAAGCATCAGTGGAGAAAACGTCAGGACAGATCCAAGAGGGCCTGACCCATCTCACAGCTTCACTACAACAACTTCAAGCCAGTGCGGAGGCGATCGAAACGATGGAGAAGGCCGCCAAACGACCAAGAACCTCCGAGAATGCAGCCAACGACGAAGCTATGGAGGCAAAAGGAGACTTCACCTCGGATGGAGCCAAGCCGCCTTTTGTCTCGCCCGGTTGTGCATGACATTTTCGTATGACAACCTTGGGCTATGCAGGCATTGGGACAGTTCCACCCCAGCCATTATCATGAAGTGGAACAACCGTGCAGTGTGCAATGAAGCATTTGTCTCTGAATGGCAAGCGATAGAAAGTGCTCTTCGACTTAGCCGAGAATTTCTCATGCCACTGTCGATCGCCACAACATGGTCCAACTCTGCTAGTTCCCAGTGCAGAGATGCGGCCTTTCATCAACTTGAACATCCTACGACCAAAACCAGCCGGCGGAGCTCCCTGCGTGTGGGTTTTGCAGAGGACCTGGAGCTGTGGATTGGCATAGAGGATAGCATGAAGATGTACAAGTTGAATGTTCCGATTGAAGTGGGTGCAACTCGAACCACTCCGTGGAGCTGCCCCAACACACCCTTTTCAGAAGATGCCCATCGTGATCAACGCTTTGTTGCACATTCTTCCTCTGATGGGCACATCAACATCCAACGTTTGTCCTCAAGACCCACATGGGCGAGTGGAATTGAGGCCATCTTGAATGAAGAAGGTCAGGTTGATGAGAGCGAGGAGGACATGGTTGTCTATTTGACATCATATTTCATTAGTCACCGTGACCTTCACCGTCATGCTGAACCGCGAATTCTTAGATTTGATCGAGAGGTTGAAGAATGGGAAAGAGAAGTGAGGTTCATGTGGGAGGATCTCGTGGATCATGATGCTGCCATTGACGTAGTGATCGTGCGGCCAGACCCGCCACGAGTAGTGTATCCAGGCACAGCTGCGACAGTCATTGTACACCAACATTTTCGACATGATCGAGCAGCATGCCTGATCTCAACCGCACACATCATGGACCCCACCACAAGATTCTCGGTGAGTGCGCATTCCACTGAGACCCATCTACTACCTCATCAAGTTCGACAAATAGCAGAAGTAGATCAACTCTGTCGAGAACGTGCCCGACAAGGAGCAGGCCAATGTGATGTCTAAATTGGACACCATGTCCAGCCAGAAGCACAAGCGATTGCGATCTTCCACGGTCTGGCCTTACACATCCGTGTGCCTTCACTCCTCTCTGAAGAAGAAATCGAACAGAACTTGATCAGAAGAATTCAACAACGAAGAAGAGAAAGAACCGGAAACGAGTGGGATCCGGCTGATGACGAACCTGCTCCTGAAGCTCAACACCCACCACATGATGCAGACAGAACAAACAGGAGAGAAGGAGAACCAGAAGATGCCATCTCATTCATGGCCCGAAATGCAGCACAAGGGAGAAGAGCGTCATCGGTGGCACCCTCGCCTTCGACATCAATGTCATCGCCATCGTCATTTATCCAGGAGGATATTCGACGCACAGTCATCTTCACGCTGGATGGCCGAGCATTTCCTGCATCTTTGTCCTGGAATGACCTGGAAGACCAACATGCAACAGTGGCCAGACTTGGAGGCTTCCATGAAGGACATATAGCTCAACTATGGCAAGTGACGCATCGACCTCATGATCTGATTCGTCTCAATCTTCAATGCAAGATTGTACAACTACGAACAGAACCAAGACCAACCAGCTTCATGAAGATCATTCTGATTGACATTGACATCTACTCCACGCAGAGTCTCCAACCATTTGCCATGAGACGACAGGCGCGATGGATGCCACGAGTCATCAACAGGAGATCAGTCTTCAGACTCCTCAGTCTTGATGAGCAGTTCCAGGAACAAGAAGAACATTGCTACTTGTGGCACAACCATGACGCAATTGCAGCCTCCCAAACCGAACCACTCCGACTTGAAGATGGTGACTACATCCAGATCCACATTGGCGAGAAGATCTCCTCCTTGAGCTGCGATTCTGCGTCCAGAGAAGCCAGTAATGGTACCGGCAATGAAAGCTGGAATCCTCCAGATGCACAAGATGAAGATGAACACATTGAGCTCTTCCAGCGCAGTATTGCCCAACTACCTAAAGTATGGCAAACTCTTCAGCAGCAGCTGCAGCAGACCCAACTCAAGGTGGCGCCTGAACATGTACGAGCCACGCAACATCTCTCCACTTCAAGCAGAAATACACAACAAGCTCCACGACCTCAGCGATTGATCCATTTCCAACCTGATGATTTGAGGAGATTTGGAAACCTTTTCAGAGTTCAAGCAATCACTGAGTGTGAAGAAGAGGGACCCATCGCCTATCTAGAGACCTGGCTGATCCACCATCAAACCAGACGATCATGTGACAGACCAAGGTCGGTTCGGATTAGAGCTGATTCCACGTCTTGGCCTGACGATATCGTGGAGCCATGGGAAGAGGATCTCGACCCTGCGCTGGATGTGGTCATACATTTGGTACAGCCGCAACCCCCTTGTACCAATATGGAGTGCGTTTTGGCCCATCATTGAACAATCACATCGTCGAGAACATACCATTGGATTGATCTCCATTGTACGACAAGGCCATCGACAGATGAGAATCAGACACGCGGCCTACTCTCTGCCTGAACTGCTGAGCAGAAACTATGTCCTGCGTATCAGTGAGGTGTACCAAGAATGCCAAAGTCATCCTCTCCATTGCAGAGTGCAGCAGGGCATGATTCCATTTGGGCTCTTCGACATCGAGGAGATACCCAGAGCAGTTGGAATTGTTGTTGAATTGCCCAATGTTGCAGAGCCACAGCCCATACCAGATGATGGCACTGAGCTTATGCAGCGCACCACCACCAGATGGCAGAGACGTGCACAACCACAACAAGAGAGCTCGGACGCATCCAGCACCGGAGGAAGCTGTGAAGGATTCAGTTTCAATCCGAATGCTCCAAGTTTCGTTCCTCAACCAGATCTGAACTCAGTCCCAGAAGCAATTGAAGAGCTTCACCAACATTGGCAACAAACCGCATATGCATGGGAAGGCGAATCAGCTTCAACAATGGTGATGACATGGTTCGTGGATCAATTCCACCCAGGATATCGTGTTTGCCTTCAACCAAGGCCGGTCAGGCTCTTCGAAGATTTTACCCAATGGGAAGTTCAACTGAGGAACGTGTGGCGAGACAGATCACTGCAAGGTGCGCCCATTATGATTCATGTTGTTGAGCCGCCACCACCACAAGTGCACCCAGATATTGCGACTCACGTGCTCTTGGTCCAAAACCCCCAAGACACCATGTCGACGATTGTGCTTACTGGGGTGGACAGCACCACTGCACGCAGTCTACTATTCACGCAAATGGCAGTGACCATGCAAGAAAACTTTGTGCTAGATCAACTACTCATGCTGATTGGCCTTGGACATCAATGTTTATCGCCTGGCACGCAGTATTTCTGCATGGCCTGGTACGGCAACACAGCCATCCCGATCGGAACACCGTTCCCTATTCGAGATGGCTATGGAATCATTCTACGAGTGGGATTCCGACCCGTACAACCTGTACCTGCTGATGCAAACGCACTTCTTCAAACCGCTCTACGTGGTGAGAAGCGCCATGAGAATTCGGCAGAACGTCGATCTGGCACCTGCGAGCGCCTAACAGCTGCTACGGTGGCTCACGAGCAGCGGCCGCAGGAAGCCACAGAAGGGATACACAGGAGCCCTCACCAATGCCTATTAGCATTGAGACCCTTGTCCCTGCACAGCACCAGCAGGTCGCAATCACCCTCTGGCATGAACATCCAGAAGCAACGCAACCGCCATTTGTGGTAGTGAATACCGATGCACAAGAACAGGAAGTTTCTGAGGCGCTTGATGAGTGGAACATCACTGGCCCTTACATATTTCAACCGAATCACCAGATTGCAGTGATTCTAGATCCTGCACAACATGAACATCTTTGGATTTACCTGCCTGAGGATCCAACTCAGAGAACTGACAAGATCCTTCTCCGCTCCAAAGATAAGATGACGACTCACCAACACATGAGATTCCTTTACAAACATGGATTCCATAAAGCCGTCATTGTCAAGACCGAAGAATCACACTCAGCAGCCACCACGATCTTCTTCAGGAATGTCCATGCTCTTCCACCAGTGCAGGAGAACAAGAAAAAAGAACGCACAGACTGGCCCACACAGCAGCAACCTCAACGGAACCACCGACCGATCTTCGATGGCAGCCAAGTCGAAGACAGAGTTCCATCAACCATGCTGGCAGTGGGGATCACTATACCAGAGCTTCAACAATTTTTCAACCCTGCAAATCATCCACTACATAGAGATCTGAGTGGCTTTGAAATACCTGAAATTTGCCAACAACTCATTGAAGATTGCGTGATGCACCAACGCATTGACCGTTTGCTCATCTATGCGGATGGATCATCACAGAGCAAGTACAAACGTAAGCCTCCGCTTTGGATCGAAGAACACGACATCAGCGATTCCTGGTGCTTTGCAGTCTTCGGCGAGAACTATGACTCGGACAAGCTCATGTTCATTGGCTTCCAATGCCAACAAGTATTGTACAATGAAGCCGCGCCCCATCATTTGGGAACGGCCCATATTGGCGCAGACGCTGCAGAGTGCGAAGCAATGTGCTGGGCTGCACTGTGGCGACTAGCACAGAATCACCGCATTCCCACTGTCTTCTTGACTGATTCTCAGCTCACTCGAGGACAGGCCAATGGAGATACTGGAGCCAGTACGACCAGCATTCCCTTTTGCACTCTGCGTGGCCTCTTCCAAGCACTTCAAGCTGTGTTGCCTGGAGATCAGCTGAAGATCCAACACGTCATGGGACATGCGGGGGATGCTGGCAACGAGTTTGTCGACTTCTTTGCCAAGATTGAAGCAATACACAGTCTGCACCTGCCAAGGCAGACATTCGATTCTGGCCGATGGCTCAAAGTCATTCCATATCTTTGGATGCTATTGCACCAAGCAGCTGATCTACCTCCACTGACGACCCAGGGATTTGACATCAGTGCCCCAGAATTACCTGCACTCGATGGACAACTTCTACAACCAGCCAAATCAAAGCAAGCTCCACCTGCCAGACTACAACAAGTTAGCCTCAGTTTGTGCAGCGCCAATGTTCGATCTCTCTACACCAAACCGCATGGTCATGCCGGCAAATTAGATTTTTTGCGCGGCCAAATGAAGCAACTGAAGCTCAATGTGGTTGGGATCCAAGAGGCTCGATCACACGCTGGCCAAAGTGCAGCTGAACAAGTGCTACGTATTTCAGGAGGAGATCAACAAGGACAACTTGGAGTGGAACTATGGGTCAACCTGACACAACCATATGCATATCAAGGACGCACCCCAGTTTTCTTCCAGAGAATGGACTTTGTTGTTGTGGAAGCCACACCAAGAACCCTTCTGGTTCTACATGACCATCCGAGCCATCGCTTCTGGTTTCTCGTTGCGCATGGGCCACAAAGTGGACGTCCACAAGAAGAACGAGAGGAATGGTGGATGCATCTCACCACACTGCTCTTTCAGCATGTTCAATCAGACAAGATATTTATCTTGATCGATGCCAACGCTGCGACTGGACCACGAGATGATATCCACATTTTTCAACATGATGATCGCACCTCAGTCAACACCAAGTACTTCACGGAGTTCTTACGTGAGATGGACATGGCTGTACCTTCCACAGGTGCTCGACATGAAGGCCCTCATCACACCTGGACTAGCCCGATTGACGCAGAACAGTACCGGCTAGATTACGTTCTTCTACGAACAGATATGGTGGGTGACTGCGTCCATTCTCAAACAGTCCCGGAATTTGACCTTGGTAATTATGGAGACCATATCGCGGTTGCGATTCAAGTGCAATGGAATGCAGCCTGCTCTCAACTTTCTCGACATCACTGCCAAAGTGAGCGAGGACCTGGAGTCCAAAGATCGTCCATTACATATCAGAAGATGCACGATGCTCTCACGGACTACCAGCCTTTGCCCTGGGCACAAGATATTGAGACGCAGGTCAACCACATGAACCAATTTGTGCACAGCAGATTACGCAAACATTGCAGCAGACAGGAGGCCGCACCGAAGAAGCAATGTCTATCTGGAGAAGTTTGGACGCTTCGATCCCAACGGATCCGAACCAAGAAGACTTTGGTGGAAGTACAACAGCGTCTGCGTGCAGAGCTTCTATTCAAAGCCTTGTCTAGCTGGCGCAATCATGCGGAGACCCCTGATGCCGACATAGCCAGCTACATGACCACGTTGCTTTGTGGAAAGCTACGCATTGTGGCATGTCTACATCGACTGGACAGAACATTGCGTCATGCACTGCAACAAGCCAAAGGCCGTGCATTGGACGAACAGCTCAGACAAATGCCACATGACGCAGCAGCGTCTACAGTTCTGCATGAGATCAAACAGATCATCGGCACCACCAACTTCAAGAAAAAGAAGAGTACTCCGCTACCACTGATCAATAGAACCGATGGCACACCATGCAGATCGATTCAAGAAGTTCAAGACAGGTGGATACATTTCTTCCAGTTCATGGAGTGCGGCGAACGTTTGGATGTTCATGCACTACGTCAAAAATGGATTGCGAACCTCTCCACATTCAGACGCAGTGATGTTCATCTATGCCTACAAGACCTCCCCAGCCTCACAGACCTGGAGCAAGCTTTCCGGAATGTGAAAGCAAACAAGGCTACAGGGGATGATGGTATTCCATCGGAAATTTGCCACGCATGCCCAGCTGCGATGGCAAGGATCACCTACACCCAACTGATGAAGCTTTGTGCCCACGGCCAAGAGGCCCTCCTCCACAAAGGAGGCAAACTGGTCACCGCCTTCAAACACAAAGGATCTTCTAGGGATCCATCTTCATACAGATCACTGATGATTTCGTCTCACATTGCCAAAACATTGCATCGCAGTTTGAGATCACACCAGGCAGATTACTATGAAGGATTCATGCAACAGCAGCAAGTCGGGGGCCGCCGGAAAGTTCCGGTACAACTGGGCACACACATGGTGCGAGCGCATCTCCGCATTCAAGCTGCACACGGCCGATCAGCAGCAGTCCTGTTTTTGGACTTACAGGAAGCATTCTATCGAGTTCTACGACCTCTACTAAGACCACAAAATGCAAATATTTGCACTTTAGGCACTTAATGAATTTATAAGTATACTATAAGTTACTATTATCCTTCTAATATCTTGTTCAAATTGTTTTTTCAAAAATATTTTGTTATAAGTTCCACTAAATTTTTAGGTGAACTTATAACATAATAAGGAAAATATAAGCAAATATAGTAGAATATTAGTCAAAAATAAGCCAAAATAAGCGAAAATAAGTGATAAGAAGTGAAATTTGATTTTTATGTGTGTTTGATAGATTCACAGGAATGTTGATTTTCGACGGAACAATATTGTCTCAGAGCACTACTTTTCTGAAGAAACCTTCCTGAACAGGAATATGCTGCTAAAGAACAATTCTCTGAAGGCGCCTATTTGGAAAATAAAATGGTAGGAAAAAAAAATGTAGGGACAATTTCTCTGCAGGATACTTCCTGAAAAGGAAAAAAATTGTAGGGAATAGTTCTCTGCAGGATACTTCCTGGAAAGGAAAAATTTTGTAGGGAATAGTTCTCTGCAGGATACTTCCCAATAGACTGGCTAAGACAAAAATTTGTCTAATAGTTAGATTTTTAAAATTTGTCTAATAGACAAATTTTAAAAATTTGTCTAATAGACAAATTTTTGCTCGACAAATTTGTCTAAGACACGAGTCTTAGACAAATAAATTTGTCTAAGTCAGATTTTTTGCCCACCCTCCACGAGGAAGTTTCGAGGAAATTTCCTTGAAACTTCCTCGTGTGTTTTGTGAAACTGCCTTCAAACTACCTCATGTTTTAAAGGGAAACTTCCTCACTGGTTTGGTGATTTTTGGGGAAACTGCCTCACTATTTCTCTTACTTTTTGATACTTTTTGCACACCCTCCACAAAATGATGGAAAAATGATAAGGTAGTTTGGAGGCAGTTTGGGAGGCAGTTTGGAGGCAGTTTGAAGAAAATCTGAGGCAGTTTCAATTTGTCTAAGACAAAAAAAATTGTCTAAGACAAATATTTTTTGCCTAAGACAACTTTTTTTTTGGCTAAGACAAATTTTCAAAATTTGTCTTAGACAAAAAAAAGTTGTCTTAGACAAAAAAAAATCTACCTAACAGTCAGATTTCTACAGAATAGGGATTAGACAAATTTTTGTCTTAGCCAGTCTATTGGGTTCCTGGAAAGGAAAAAAAATGTAGGGAATAGTTCTCTGCAGGATACTTCGTGGAAAGGAAAAATTGTGTAGGGAATAGTTCTCTGCAGGATACTTCCTGGAAAGGAAAAATTTTGTAGGGAATAGTTCTCTGCAGGATACTTCCTGGAAAGGAAAATAATTGTAGGGAATAGTTCTCTGCAGGATACTTCCTGGAAAGGAAAAACATTGTAGGGAATAGTTCTCTGCAGGATACTTCCTGGAAAGGAAAAAAATTGTAGGGAATAGTTCTCTGCAGGATACTTCCAGGAAAGGAAAAATTGAGTAGGGAATAGTTCTCTGCAGGATACTTCCTGGAAAGGAAAAAAATTGTAGGGAATAGTTCTCTGCAGGATACTTCCTGGAAAGGAAAAATTTTGTAGGGAATAGTTCTCTGCAGGATACTTCCTGGAAAGGAAAAATTGTGTAGGGAATAGTTCTCTGCAGGATACTTCCTGGAAAGGAAAAAAATTGTAGGGAATAGTTCTCTGCAGGATACTTCCTGGAACAGGAAAAATTTTGTAGGGAATAGTTCTCTGCAGGATACTTCCTGGAAAGGAAAGTTTATAGAATTCAGAAAATTCAGAAAATTCAAAAAATTCAGAAAATTCAGAAAACTCAGAAATTTCAGAAAATTCAGAAAACTCAGAAATTTCAGAAATTTCAGAAAATTCAGAAAATTCAGAAATTTCAGAAATTTCAGAAAAATCAGAAAATTCAGAAAATTCAGAAAAGAAAATTCAGAAAACTCAGAAAATTCAGAAACCCAGAAAATTCAGAAAATTCAGAAATTTCAGAAACCCAGAAAATTCAGAAAATTCAGAATTTACAATTTAAATTAAAAGGAAAACAATTCAGAAAATTCAGAAAATTCAGAAAATTCAGAAATTTCAGAAAATTCAGAAAATTCAGAAAATTCAGAAAATTCAGAAATTTCAGAAAATTCAGGAAATTCAGAAAATTCAGAAAATTCAGAAAATTCAAAAAATTCAGAAAATTCAGAAAATTCAGAAAATTCAGAAAATTCAGAAAATTCAGAAAATTCAAAAAATTCAAAAAATTCAAAAAATTCAGAGAATTCAGAAAATATTTATAGAGAAAAAAAGGATAAGTAAATATACAAAGTATTTATAATACCAAGTATGTAGCAAATCATAATAATCTCAGCAAAAATTGAGAAAAAACCGTATGAACAAAGTACGCGAAATCAAAAGAAAGTAAATTGTAGAACAATATGAACAATAAAACAAAAATAGCAATTATAGAAAATACATTTTCAAAACAAAAAGCAAGCCAGCTAGCTTTAAAACTTTTACCAACAAAAAAAATATAATAGAATATTTTCCAAATCAGGTATCCATCTTCATCCCTGAATTATGTAGTTTGGAAGTAGTAACCGAAGCCTCATGTTGTGAAAGATCTCATTCTGGGCAGTCGTATACAATTGAAGAAGACACATCAAAAGAGCAATTGTTCTTTCCAAGAAGCATCCTTTATATGTTTTTTTCCTTTTGCCTCTGAATGATTTCTCCACAGATGTACTTCAAGATTCTTTGTGTCACTCGCAGCCGCGCATATTCCTGTAGAAGAACCATTTCCTGTAGAAGATAATTCCTGAAAAGGATTGTTCCTGAAAATGAAATCAATCTGAATAGAAAGATTCCTGTTAAGGATAGTTCCTGAAAAGGATTCATTCTGAATAAAAAATTCCTGAAAAGGATAAGTCCTGAAAAGGATAATTCCTGAAAAGGGTGATTTCTAAAAGGATGATGCCTGAAAAGAATGAAAAAAACAATGAAAAAAAGGCAAGAAAAAATATTCCAAAGGAAACAAAAAGGTCGACAACTATTTTCAAAAAATATATAACAGAAAAATGCATCGTCTATAATCAATTCTGATCATCAAAAAAACATTGAAAAATAAGTGAAAATAAGTAAAAATAGAGAAAAACACTTCTATAATAAGTTCATATAACTACTAATATCTTCATTAAGTGCCTAAAGTGAAAATATCTTCATTTTGTGGTCTTAGTAGCCCTTGGCGACACAATGACAGATGAAGCCATTGGCGCGATGATGCAGAGGCTGCGTCTACCACCTTCGGCCATGACCGAGCTTGCAAGACTACTCGACCTTCCTGGTGCTACAGAACAAGCTGGCCTTCCCCAGCATCTGCGCCTGGCCATGTGCGCCATCCACACGGATACTCACTTCCATGTGGAGGGCCAGACTGATCGAGTACGTACACAAGCCGGCTCCAGGCCAGGCGACCCGTTCGCCGACGTGGTCTTTGGATACTTGTTCTCAAGAATCCTTGGTGTGGTAGAACAAAGGCTCATCCAGGAGCAGCTCCTAGACCAGATCCCAGAGTACAAATCTGGCATTAGCCTTGTGAGGGAGCCCGAACAAGCAGCCCCAGAGAGACCGATGCTCGGTCCCACGTGGATGGACGACCTGGCGATCTGTATCTCAGGCCCCTCGGCCATTGACCTTGAACGCAAGGCGGCACTCACAGCCGGGATCCTTCTTGAGACCTGCATGGAACATGGTGTTACTCCCAACCTCACGCGAGGTAAGACAGAGCTCCTTTTAGCCCTCAGAGGGAAAGGCTCCAGGAATAGCCGCAGAGCGCACTTCAGTGAGCGTCAAGGTCGACAGATGCAAATCGTCCATGAGCACGGCACTGATTCGATTGCAGTAGTAGGATCCTATGTCCATCTAGGCGGCAAAGCACACCATTCTGGAGAGAACAAGGTCGAGGCTCGTCGACGAGTGAGTATAGCCAATGAGGCGTTCAACCACCACAGGCGACAACTCTTCCAAAACTCCCAGATCAGTCTGCAGCGTCGCAGAGAGCTCTTTGACACGCTGGTCATGAGCAAACTTTGTTTTGGCATGGAGTCCTGGACTTTCAGAGATCAACAACTGGTTAATTACATTCATGGTGCGATCATCCGACTTGACAAGCGGTTGATCAAGGTCCCGGCCAACCACCACATGGATGACTATGAAGTCCTTGCCACCTGCAGATTGCCATCACCCAAGACACTCTTCCGGAGGGCTCGCCTGCGGTACCTGCTCACGCTGTTCAACTGCGAAGAAGCAGTGCCATGGGGATTGTTCCAACAAGACCAAACTTGGTGCAACATGCTGAAGGATGACTTGCACTGGATGTGGCAACAGCTGAGCAATACGTGCACCCTGCGCAACCCGGCTGACCATCCTGAGGAGTGGTTTTATATCACACGATTTCACAAGAAGTATTGGAAGACCCTGGTCCACAGAGCCACCACGCTGGATATTATGAAGAACAGCGACAACTGGCAGCTCCGACAGATCCACTTCCATGTCTTCGACCATTTGCAATCGGTTGGAGAACTCAACAGTCCTCCGCCACGACCGGAAGTCACGCCGGCCAAAGGCATGTATGGATGCATTGCGTGCGGCAAGAAATGTCGCACACTGGCGGGAGAAGCAGCACACATGTTTCGCTGTCATGGGAAAGTTGCAGAATTTCGACGATTCAGTGACACCACATCGTGTCCAGCATGCTTGCGGGAGTACCACACTGTCGACCGCCTACATGCGCATCTACGACATGGACGGCGATGCCAAGCACAATTGAGGGGCATGAAGATGCACAGACCCATCACTCCAGGCATTGGTTCGCAACACAACACTGTTTTGAAACAACGACATGATGGTCTATTGCCCTATCAGCCAGCTGCCGGACCTCCCCCAAGACCTATGCCGCTGATCGATGCACAACATCATGACCTTGAAGCGTATGAGAAGATTGCTCTGGAATGTTTCGAGCAGGGCTGCCATGGTAGAGATCATCTCCGCGGACAGTTGTTTGCCATTGTCCAAGGACTTGAGATTTCCTGGACGTCACTGACTCGGACAGTGGAGCAGCTCATCCATGACTTCACGGATGAAAACTGTGAGCTCGCACAGCTCCCCAAATCAGATATCCATCATCTTCTGGGAAGCCTCCGCGATCCGACACATTGGCCATTTGTGACCAACAATGCCGGAGATCCTGAACCTGGACATCGCGTCGAGCCCCTTGAGACGTATGAGGTATGGAGCGAACGCTTAGCACAAGATTTCTCGCAACAGCCTTGGCGCCCTGATCAAGAACAACCCCATCGACCCTTTGCAGAGCGCATCATCCTTCATGCCTATTCAGGGAGAAGGCGTCATGGGGATGTACAATGGTTTCTCGAAGAGTGCGCTGCGCAACATCCTGATGTGATCATGCACGTTATTTCATTGGACATTGTCATCAACTCGCACTATGGCGACATTGGACGAGAGGAAGTACGTGCAAGATGGTACACAGGTATGCGGCAAGGATATGTGGCTGGATTCTTGAGCGGACCCCCATGTTGCACATGGTCCAAGGCCAGGGGGAAACAACTGAAGGGGAAATCCTCCAAGGGCCCAAGAGTTCTTAGGGATTCGAACCATCTGTGGGGTTTTGACTCAGTTTCCATTAAAGAGATGTTGCAATTGATGGATGGCACCAATTGCTGGGCTTTAGCGTCATTGCCATGACCATCCTGGCCACGACTGGGGGAGCCGCCATTCTGGAACACCCAGCAGAGCCAGAAGAGCAGGAGCTGGCATCGATTTGGCGCCTTCCACTACTTCAGCTGCTGAGTAGACTGCCCGGCATGCAGCACCTCAACATGGCACAAGGCCTGCTAGGCGCGCCCAGCCCGAAACCGACGGGCCTTCTAGTTTTGAATTTACCATCGCTACCCAGCTGGCTGGTTCGTTGGGCTGTCTGTCCGGATCTGCCCAAAGGACGCAGTATCGGAACCGACGAGACAGGAGTGTACAGAACTGCTGAGCTCAAGGAATATCCGCCAGCAATGTGTGCAGCGATGGCACATGCATTTACTGATGCCACACTGACAGCAATCCATGCGGTGCCGGAACAGCATGTAGAGCACGTACCGCAGGACTTTTTGGATCTCTGCCAAACCATGGTTAGTCATGACTTTGGTGTTGAGTACGGCCCGGATTGCGTGCAGTGAATGGCGAACATAGAATTCAAGATGCAGTGCCGCAGCGTCGAACGCTACTCTATGCAGTTGTGAAAAAAATATGAGGATAGAACCTGCCATTGATTTCCCATGATATCCAGTTATGAACCACTATTAACCACCATTAACCACTATAAATGAGGATAGAACTGGATTTTCTTGGTTGAACCAACAAAAAATAAGCTTTGATGACGGGGATAAAAAAAACACTGTCAATGGAGATTTCACTGAGAAATTCATGACGGGATATGATGGGCTGTAATACTAGGAGCATCGATTCATATGCATACGGTGGATGGTTGCGAAATCCGGTGGTTTATCCCATTATTTATAGGGTTTCAGGTGGTAAACATTTTAAACATCCCATGATTTTGTTGGGGTTTCAACATCTTTCAACCATCCGGTTGGTGATGCAAATCGGATTTCGCCATATGCCATCCACAGTATGCCTGGCTGAATTGTCATATCATTCTGCTGGCGTCGCCGGGGACGGTCGTTGCAATTCTGGTTGGTGGTTGAGCCAGAAAAACCCCTCTGAAAAATGATGGAGTGAGCGAAAGTCAGTTGGGAATTTCATGATTCATGAAATTCCCAACTGGTTCAGGAAATTCATAATCCATGAAAATGTTCCAGTCACCAACCAGTGTATATATGGAAAATCACCATGCTATTAATGGGTAAATCAAGGAACTTTCTATTAATGGTAATGTTTAACTGTTAATGGCTAACATATGGAAAATCCCTTATAAATGGATGTTTCTAGCTGGGAAAATCATCTATTTTTATAAGCCATTTTCCATGGCTATGTTAAATAACCAGAGGGTAGTTCAAAAGTCCTCATCCAATAGGGTGGTGATTTAGACCTTAGACCAGTACATTCAGTCAACGAAACAATGTAGAAAACTCCTGGTTTGCCAAGGAAGCATAGCCCACACATGATCGATTTTCCATATATCAACATTGATTTACGGAAATCAATTGGGACCATCATCACACTCAAGGATTGAAATCAACCCTATGTGAACACCACCAATCAGCCATTTTTTGTGGGACATTTGCATCATACTTCCCAAATTGGAACTCATTGTGTTTGGCTTGTAGTCAGGTCGATGCGAGTTCCCTACAATCAACCATGTTTTCTCCACTAAATAACGCACAAGGTGGTGCCCCAGTTTGTTAGCTAAGTTGGTGCAAACAACTCCAATAACTATGGTTTATGGCAGATATATTATATCTATACTTATTATGGTTTGCCACCTTGCAGTTGTACACGGAACATTTCTAGTTCTATGGCTGATACATGTCCCATGGTCAACTTACATGGTTTCTGGAGGTAATCCATCCTTTTTTGGGGAAGACAAACATGGTATCCTCTCCATCACTAAGGGATTCTTTATAGATAATTGGTACATTGAGCCTTATGAATCGTGGCTCTCTCCACTTCTAAATTAGTCTATAATCCCCCGAAAAACTATCTACCAAACACCATAGCTACTGGAGAGATATCTGCACCAACTTAGACATCATAAATTATTTCAATCAGCTGTGATTCCATCTAGATCAACCATAAAGCCGAGTTCACCAAGCTATTTGCACCATTTTGCATCTCGTTATCAAATATGTTATCATGATTATCATGGTCCCGGAGGCTAAAACACACGTTTTTTGTTTTCTAAGGGAAACACGAAACATGGATAATATATGAATATATAAATAAATATATATATATATAGATATAGATTCAAATCAAGTCACATGGAGGATGAATTGGATGAATCATAGGTGGGAAACCCAATCCGATTGATTCAACTGGGATTGACATGGGATGAGCAGCGGAAACCTCTGGGCGTTTCCAACGCTGGGCGGAAAAATGCCCTGGTTCCGAGGTCCAGTGACCTGGCGGAGGCGGAAAAGCGCTGGTTCCTTCGCCACGGTTGGTTTGCCCCTGGTGATTTAACAGTTCGCTATGGAAAATGGTGGTTGAATGGTGGTTGAACGGGACTTAATGGTGGTCATTGATGTTGATTTAATGGTGCTTTAATGTTTTTTTGATGTTCAAGGGGATTACCTTCTGGTAAACTAACAGTTCGCTATGGAAAATCTCCATCTTTCATAGGTAATTCAACTATTTGTATGGGCAATTTTCAATAGCTATGTAACAAATTACCAGAGGGTAACTCCAATCTCACCAGGGTTTATGGCGAATATAAAATGATATAACTACACTTAAAGGATGTTAAAGGGGATTTTAACAAAATATACACCAACTTATAACTGGGGGCCTCCATCCTGCATTTGATCAGTGTTCAAAACCCGCAACGTCATCCCTCAACATACTGGCTGGTTAAGAACGGATTTCGCTCGTGGATTGTGATAATCCCCAATATATTGGGTTGTATAAGCCCATATAGTAGTCAACCAAAAAGGGATTTGAACATTCCTCATTTACCCTCCAGTAAATGGGTTGCACTAGGGCACCTTATGGGACATGATCTACAGAAGGTGGATTTTCCATATCTATGTCTCTGGAGAGTAACCTACATGGAATCCGATCGTTTTTCAGAGCTTCAAGGAGTCCGGGGAACACCCCCAAGCGTAGCCAAAACTATGTAGGACCCTCACAACTGTTACCATACCCATATGTTACCCTCTGGTAATTTAACAGTTTGCTTGAAAATGACCATTGAAATAGTGGATTTTCCCATTAAAAATTGTGATTTTCCATAGCTATGTTAAATTACCAGAGTGTACCATACTATGCGGAAGACCATCCCATCTTTCGAATCGTGTTTGTTTTTCCATGTTTTCGGCAGTGAACAGTTTGTAAGCGTACCCTTGGCTATGGACTTACATGCATCGTCAAACAAATCATTGTAAATCTTGCGTCCATTTTTTAAGGTGGCACCTGGTTCCACTGTCATATTCTCAGCTTCCTCGTCTGAAGAGTCTGACACGCTTGGCCACAATATGCCGATATCTTGCCATACCAGTATGATGGGGACCTCTTGTTCTTTCAAAGCTCAAGCACGATGGTTTCGCCGTGAAATTTACCCTCTGGTAAACTAACATAGCTATGGACAATTCATCATTTATAGTGAATTTTCCCATTAAACATGGTGATTTTCCATAGTTATGTAAACGTTTACTAGAGGGTAGTTTCAAGGAAGCCCTCTTGACTTTGATGGTGTGTGTTCTCTCAAAAGTTCAGGCATCTACCTGGATGAAAGGCATTGAAAGGCCATGTTCGGACAGTTACCCCAATCCAATTCCCACTCCGGTGAGGTCGCAACATCAATTATCCAAATACATTACCAATATATACCAATATCATGTATTCTGAGTTACACACAGTATCCCACGATCCCATGATATCATATTAGATATCATATTAGATACCCCCACATATTAGTGGTGTCAAGGCATCAAACGTTCGAGCTCCGGACACATTTCACGTAGTTGGAAGCCACCTGATCATGAAGAAATCGGTCAGATTTCATGGGGAAAATTTTAGGGAGATCAGCCTTACAAAAACGGGGGATGTTATGATGTTTAGATGGATATCTATGATGATCTTTGTACATATGTATCCCTATGGATCCAGCATGATCCAGCCGTACCTTATCAGAAAGTACGACTGGGGTATGATGACTAGGGAGTTAAGTACCTTCTCAGACAGTGTTTGGATCCATAGGGTATGTACATATATTGTCATTGTGTAGACCTACATTTCGTGCAAATATATAGATGCATATATACATATCCACAGTACATGCTGCCATAGATCTACGTATGTATATAGGAACACAGTACAGTAAATGTATATGGCACCTACATGATACCTATATTGGATGGAATATTTGCCGTGTGATGCGGTCGTCCCAATTTCAGCTAGAATTTAACAAAACCATGGATTTTGTGATACTCTGAGATTCAGAGTATCACAAAATCCATTGTTTTGTCGAACAATTAGACTCTAGGCGGAATTCTCAAATACTTTGATGACCATCTAATGTGGTTAAAGCAATAATAAACCATCCATCCCCCGAATCACCATAAATAGGTGGTATAACCCACAACCAAATGGGTAGTTTATTATTGTTTTAACCACATTAATCAAAATGATTCTTTATGATCCCAAATCTGGGCTTGAGTCACTTGGCTCATCCCGGAAGATCTTCACCTCGGTCACGGTGCAGCTGTATTCGTTGAAGGTCACGGTCACGGGAGCCTTGGTCAAGTTCGCTGCAGCTGTTGACCGTCTAACATGATAAACACCAACAGAAATGATCAAACAAGGGGACTTTACCCTCTGGTTATTTAACATAGCCATGGAAAATGACCCATAGAAATAGATTATTTCCACATTAAAACCTCCATTTATTTACGGGATTTTCCATATGTTAAATAACCAGATGGTACCAGAAAAACCTGTGAATGGAATGTCAATGGTCTCAACAAAAGCAGGGGGGATTATGGTGGATTTCACACCCATGTCTCATCAGCAAACAACTGGGATTTCAATGGACATCAATGGACATCAACTGTGATGATGGACTGGTCCGTCCCTACAACGCGTTTGTGATGGTGTTTTTGTTTATGTGTTAAATACATGTTGAAGTAAGTTCTTCAAGTTTCGTAAGTTCTTGAAGTTCATAAGCGGCTGTCATGGATGTACAAACTCACTACAAATCCCAGCTACTATGGCTACTTGTAGTTTTCAAAGACATACATACCATCTGGTTATTTAACATAGCCATGGAAAATCACCATTTTTCAGTTCGGTAAATCATCTATTTCGATTAGGGCCATCTATACCATGGCGAACTGTTAGTCATAACCAGAGGACCAGAGGGCAAATCGAAACAAAAAAAAAACATTTCCATACTTAAAAAATATACTCGCTGGATCTTGAATATATCCAGCCCCAATCTGGAGCTTTCG
Source organism: Cladocopium goreaui (assembly GCA_947184155.2). Lineage (NCBI taxonomy): Eukaryota > Dinophyceae > Suessiales > Symbiodiniaceae > Cladocopium > Cladocopium goreaui. Next base: position 556,329 of record CAMXCT020000791.1, on the reverse strand, counting down.
GTATGTTTGATCAAATCACCACAGATTGGCTGCTATAAACAACTTTAATTTAACAGCCAATCTATGGTGATTTGATGTAAGTAGCTGGTTGGTGGTATGTATATAGCAGCTATATAATTAAATTAAATTAAATCACCATGGTGATTTAACAGCCAATCTATGTTTTCGACGAACAATCCCCTTGTCTGTATGTTTTTCGCTGGTTGGTGGCTTCAACCCACCTACCCCTCTGAAAAAATAAAAATTCGTCAGTTGGGATGACATCCCATATATGAAATGGAAAATACCACCAATCATATATATATATATATATATATAACCACTATTATAACCACTATTAACCACTATTGACCACTATTAACCACTAACCAGATAACTATAGTCGGATGATGTTAGATGTACATCACATGAAAGGGTGCCTTTATAGCGGTCCAAGGATAAAGGCTTCATCCATTTGGACTGATGAGTGGCTTCAACCCATCCCAAACATATCAGTTTCAATCGCTAATATCATCCGGGGTAAAGCATGGAACATGAAAAAACGTATGTAAAATGGTCTGGTTATCTATCCCATAATGGCAATCCAAACATCATGGGTGTAAAAGTATGTAAATGGGTTGATGACCATCCGCTTTGATGTTTTTTTTCCATGGCACATGTGAAACCACCAGCCACTTGAGAAACCAAAGTCCGACAAACCACACCCCTTTATTGCCAGTGAAGAACACAATCAAACAACAGCCGATTTCGGCTCTCATCGCAGTGCCACCTGGTGATCTACATCCAAAATAAACAGTTCTTCTGTGAAACATGGTTGTTTGACCCCTCACTTCCACCACAAGCGATTCAGTCGAGAAATAGGGCATTCCCAAAATCAAGCTGATCATCATTTGTTTCAATCAAACCTGCCATCATCATTGAATCTACGGGTTCGTCTAAAAATGTTGGTAACCCAAAAATCTCAAGCTGAGCTGATCATCATTTGTTCTCCATTAAAATTGCCATATTGCAGTGTTTTCGTGCCATGGTCAAAACATGGTTAATATGGGTTATGGTATGTTATGGTCATCCATCTCATATTGCGAATCCAAACATCATATGGGTATATAAATAACTCCGAACATGGATTTATGCTCATCGCACAAAACTAAGCAAAAATTTCCTAATTTTCCCAATTTTCCCTATTAAAATTATCCCAAAAATAAGCAAAATGGGTAAAAAAACAGCTAGATCCCAATGTTCATCGATTTTCCCATTAAAAATCCATTGCATCGAACTGAAGTATTCCTATGTTTTTTCGTTGTTTTGCACCGTTTATGGCACCATGTGGCATGCCTTGTATCCAGCGTCCCTTCTATCTCTGGTAATCCAACCACGTAGTGGCTGCGAATTTTCATGGGAACTAGCCATCAAAAAGTCGGGGATTTATTGGGGTTAAACATGGTTTTTTTCTATCAAAGATATGGGGATGTAGTTGATCATGATGGCATATATGGGATTATTATGATTATTATGATTATTACTATGATTATTACTATTATGATATGGTTATTAAACTATCATTGCTTGTTTGATGACTACTGTAAAAAAGGGATTATTATGATTATACTACGCTTTATATATTGGGGATTATCACAATGAACTGGGAAATCCGTGCTTAAGCAACAGAGGTCCAACATCATGAGAAAAGCCATGGTGGTAGAAGTGTCCGTATTGCTATGCGCACGAAGAAGAGAAATGCGTTGATTCATAAACTACACCGATAGAATGCTACCAAACCACACCTAAAATCTGTATATACATTGTAAAATTCTACAATGACAAAATATCAATTCTAGAATCTAGACTCTAGGAACTATAGAAAACATATTACCGTACCCGCCGTACCCCATTGTTGCAGAACAACAACCGACCCCAGTTTGGCGCTGCTGAATTGCCACGATACGAGGCCGGTGCCGGCCACTTTGGACGGCACACTCTCTGACTTCGCAGGTGATCAGGTTACTTGACGTCCACCGGTTGTTCAACCAAAACAATGTGATTTGACCATCACTTAAATAGTGAGATCACCGACATTCACCGAGCAAAAAAAACATGATTTTACATGATTGTAGGTGATTCACAGTTTGCCACTTACTATATCTTACTATCGTCATTGCCAATATCAGATACCCGGCAAGCCGACTGGCAGCCAGAAATGCTCTATCATCCTACCAGGTACCATCCTACCACAGGGCTTATTCCCCATGCCCATACGCATTTTAGGTATTTTTTTGGAATTCAAACACCATCCAAGATGGTATTAGAGCACTAGGGTGTTTCTGTACCATCCATATATATATATAATAGCCAAACTTAGCTTTGTATATCCCCATCGAAACTGATGTTTTACCTGAATGTAACTGATGGGGATATGTGCGCACTAACCAGTACTCAACTATGGATACTAAATGATACTAATGGGTTCCCTGGTGATCCCCCAAAGCTGATAAGAAACTGGTCTCATCAAAATATCAACTGCTTGGTGGTTTCAACCTACCCCTCTGAAAAATGATGGACGAATCGTCAATGGGGTTGGGATGACATCCATTTTTTATGAATTCAATGGAAAATAAAACATGTATAAAAGTCATGTTCCAAAGCACCATCAAAATATCAACAGATGAGTATTAAACTCCCCTTAGTCGTAGGATGTCACTGAAAATTCCACCTTTCCAACCCATGGCAGGCAGCCATATCCATGATTGAAATGTCCATTGTTCGATGCGTTAAACGGTGTTAAATATGCTTAAATCATGTGAGATGCCCCAAACTGGCATAAAAGAAAGATGACTTTAATGATGATAGCATTCTCATCCAAATTTTCACGCTTAAATCGTAATAAAAAAAAGGCCCGTTAAACGTGTCAAAAACACTGTTTATGTTTACTTACGACCTCTTTTCTGACTAGTTTTTCTTGTTCCAAATCCACTTTGAAACTATTTTCAAATCCAAATCCCTTCACATCCCCTACTGTGGAAGAAATCCTGCACCGGTTGAAAGATGGTTTATCCCATTATAGGGTTTCCACCATCCAAGGTGCAGGAATTCGCAACCATCCACAGTATCATTACTCATAGTTACCAATTAGTAATACGGGTAAACTGGTAAACGATTTCCCATATATTTCCCATAAACCCCAAGTAACCAAGGTATGTTCTTATATATGTCCCATATATTTTCCATATATGTCCCTTAACATCCCCTACGTTCCTCCCATTTTTGAGCCATGTGAAATCACAACCGGTCGTCAGGCGATGCAGCAGTTGGCATCCTGCACCTCGGCCGCACTGACGCTGGCGACGGCGCCTTGGCCGCCGAATTGGCCCACGGCCTTCAGGCGCCCGGGGTTGTTCATCTGCGCCGAGTAGCTGTAGCCTGCACGGCAGCAGCACGGCAACGGCAGCGGTGAAGCCGGTGAAGCCAAAAAAAGGGAAAAGAAAAGGGGGAAAGCCACTCTAAAACCATGGGAACATCGCAAATTGGCACGTTTCCTTAAGTTGATGATTAGAACTAGATTCCCTATGGTTGATAACCTGGGCCACGGAAGCGAAAGGAAGTCATTGGGGCGAAAACACGGTGGGTGAACGGGTGAACCATGGAAAATATATAGGAAAACCATGGGAGAATATGAGAAGCTGAGGGAAGAAGTTGATGGATGTCAGCGTTGGTGAAGAGTTCACTTCGTTCACTGGGTTGATTAGGGGGATACAACTATAAGGCACTCCGCCGTGTAGCGAAAGGAACTGGGTGAACTGTTGGCTGAACTCGGTCGTTTACAGTTTGGGAACCGCAAAGGTCCGAAGCGGTACAGTAGAAAATAATGAGGATCGAAGGGATAGTTGGAGTTGGTTGATGAAATAAGCCATCTATCACTGGTTGGTGGTTTTAACCGTCTTGAAAAATATGAAAGTCAATGGGGATGATTATTCCCAATATATGGAAAAAAAACATGTTCCAAACCACCAACCAGAAAAAAAAAAATATATATATACAGTTTTAAGCTACAGGTATCTAAAAGGCGGTACAAATTGTGGCTGGTAACCTGCAAATGAGTATGGTGCTTCTCAGTTGGCTAAACGGCTAGATGCTTGTTTGTTTATGATTACACATCTAAGTACAACAATATGGATTTAATCCGATTTAACCATTGAACATGGCTATGATGGGCTTAGCTTTGGCTATAGCACGGGAATTTACTGTAATTGTTGGAATGTCCCCAATGGTTAGCAATAGACGGCTCGGATGCTATTTGTTGATGGGCAGCAAATGGGAGACGAGACCATGGACTTCAGAATTGTAAAAAAAAACGCCCAGATGTCGAGATATATCATGGGTATGGGTCAAAATTCAAACCTCAACCACAAGTTTTAGTCGAATTTTAATGACCATCCAAGTACTGGTGTACCCAATTTTGATACCCAATGATATCCATATATCTGACCAGTTAGAAGTAGGGGATTGGATCTGTTTTGCGGTGGCGTTCTTACTGATCTCACAACGGGGCGGAAGAGTTGGGGAGGGGTGATGGAGGCTGGAACCCCTGCAGCCAGTTGGCTCTGGGATGTGCACAGCACCCACCCATACCCATAGTCCAGGTTGCATCAATAGTTACAAGGTGGTGCCCCAGTTGTAAGTTGGTTTATAAGCCCATAAACTATAGATATATCACCAACAAAAACCATAGTTAAATTGGACTTATAAACTAACTTAGCGCTCACGAACTGGGGCACAACCTTGTACCCATTGAATTACATTTATGACGAAACACCTTCAACTTCACAACTTCAAAAGAAAATGAGGTTGCTGGATCCTGAAGTAGCCCGTTGACCTACCACCCACTGCCATGGCTTTCCACAGTACATATCCCACTTGGTTATTGCTGGTCTCACTTCCATTAACAGCTTATGAACCAAACCTATGTGTTCTACCAATCCTACCAATATAAACACATTCTTGAATAAACCCGCAGATTAGATGCGTTTTTGTGGGTTACCCTCTGGTAATCAAACGTGGCTTCCTGGAACATGGCCCATTTATAGATTATTCTTCAATTAAGACCTCCAATTATAGAGGATTTCCCATTGCTGTGTTTGATTATCAACGGGTAATTCCCATCAAATCCTCTTCAATATCATGATATATCCACACTAACCATTACTAACCTTTATTCCCTATGGATCCAGCCGTACCTTCTCAGGAAGTACGACTGGGACTAGGGGGTGTCTTGTGCCTTCCCAGGCAGTGTTTGGATCCAGAGGGATATATATCTATTATCTATAGTCAGATATACTTATCTATGCATCTATATAATATATTATCTAATATAGTTTATATGATCTATAGATATCTTTAGTATTCATGGGGATAAAATAAACCAACAAACAACCATCAACCGGAGGCTTTTCGTGGGCCTTGTAGGTCCAGGGACAAATCCTCCAAGCCCGTGAGAGGGTTCGGGATCCTGAGAGTGAGGCCCTAAAAATAGCCCGGCGTTTGATAGCTGCCCGTAAGGAAACCCTATAGGAAACCATAGGAAACTGTAGGTTTAATGGAATTTATAGCTGATTTATGATAGCTAAGTTGGTTTACAATTTCACTATGTATGGGTTATATACTGTATCTAGATAGTTACTTCTATGGGGTTATCCATTCCATAAATGGAGTGTTAAAACTGACTATATACTGGTATTTTGGGCCATAACTGTGCAACTGATGTTGTATACATATATCTTTTGAATGGGTTGTAAGCCAACTACAGCTCTTAAGGGCTTAATTGCAAAGAGACGACATCTTTTTTTGCGAGCTGAAACATGGGGATATACCCCCGAAAATGGTGGACACATGATGCTAGATGACGAGGCCCCCAAACGATCGATAAGTTGAGGCACAGTTCACTTCGTTAACCATGGTTTATAGGGAGGATATAACGAACTAGTCAATGGGTCTTATGAACCAACTTAAAACTCGGGAGCCTCACCTTGTAATCATGCAAGCACAGTCGCGAATATGACCCATGGTTGAGATGCAAAGGAATTTTACCCTGCAAGACATATGATGTTGACATGATTTAGCAATCCAGAATATGATCACAGAAGTCACTGCGTATGGAAATGTGATGGAGATATAATGGGATAGTACCTGGTATATATAATTATCTATAAACAATTACAATGATATTTAAAATTATGTATATATATATATAATTATGTATATATATAATTATGTATATAATTATAATTATATATAATTATAATTATAATTAACTATATATATATTATATATATAGAGTTATATAATGTTATATAGGTATAAATATGCATCTGCACAAGCCAACTCACTAACCCATATCCGTTACAAATGTTTCAAATGGGAATGCAACCAACAAAATGGTGATTTACGGGAATCGAACCAATGATGATGCGTAACTGGTTAGTGTTTGTGGGGTTGCAATCTACCTATTTCACTTCGAGATTTTAGAGTGGCAATCCACCTATTCTTGTTGGCAAGCACGCTGATGCGTCCGTGACAAAAGCTCCAAACCGCCCAATATCATCCAATCTCCATGGCCAAGCAGAACAAAACAAACTAAACTGCAAAACTCCGCCAATGAGTCTGTTTCTCGAGTTGCATACTCTCCCAGCACCGTTGACTATCATATCGTGTGCGGGGGAAACTCCCGGTACTTCACACATGGCTCTTCCTGATTGGCTCTTCCTAGGGTGAAGTTCGGGGAAAATACTAAATCACTTTCAGCATGTTCTCCCCGTAAACTTAAGCCAAGAATTGGGATTTACCCACTAAATTTAAATATAGAAAAACCCCGGAAATTCATTGGTCAACCATTCACTATTATCCCGATTAAATTGGCCATCTGAGGCGTATACATGCGTATACGAACGTTCAGAGAATTCGATATATCGTAGAGTTGGCAACATCGTATCCCATGTATCAATGATCCCCATTAAATCCCATTAAATCCCATTAAATCCCTCTTGTTGATGGTTAAATCCCATGAAATCCTGACGTAACTATTCTGGGTGGTGGTTGAGCCCTAGCCCTCTGAAAAATATTTGTGTTCGTCAGTTGGGGATTATGAAATTCCCACCTGAATGGAAATTCATAATCCAGCCATGTTCCAAAGCACCAAGCAGGTGATATTCTATCCCCATTCTTTGTGAGGTAACTCCACATTATGTCCCACTAGATCCCAGTAAATTTCACCTAGTAACAGCGCCACCTATTCGGATCGACAGGTCATCCAGGTGAATTGATCCCCATTTCTCATGAAATCCAGACAGGTTCAACATCTTCTCCCAGTTGGTGTCTAAACCCACAATGTGAGGCCCCCTTTCGATAGCTAAGTTGGTGCAAATAACTCCAATAACTATGGTTTATGGTACGCAAATAACGAACTAGTTACTGGGGCGAATCTAAACCAACTTATAACTGGTGGGCCTCACATTGCATGAAGTATAGTCATATCCCACATAAACCCAGCAGTTATTTTGGTGAACACAAAATATCAAAAACCCCACTTGGCAAAGCACGTGGCACCACCGGCACCGCCTTGTGCCGAGAATCTTCCCGATATTTGGCAAGTTCGGCAGGTGCACATTGGGCATGCCCGGCAGCTGCAGGTTCGGCATGCCCGGCAGCTGCAGGTTGGGCATGCCCGGCAGGCCAGGTAAGCCGGGCCCGGGGCCGATGCCGAAGCCAGATAAGTCCCTGGGGAAAATGGTGGACATCCAGGATGGGGCCCCAGTCGAGTTCGCGTTCATTTCCCAAACAAAAATGGCTGAATTCTTTGGTTTATGGTCGAATATGGTAGATATAACGAACTAGTTAATGGCAATGGGGTCTAGAAAGCAACTTATAACTGGGGGGCACCATCCTGTGTGGCTTGAGTACATTCAAACACTGGGGATTTGACCACGATAGATGACAGATGGGAGTTATGTCACTTGGGGCGGTTATAACAAGGAGAATGGAGCTTCTTTGCTTGAAAACGACAAACAAACGGAAGTCTCCTGTGGTTACAGGGATCGTACCAGCAAGAACGAGAATGAATGTTACAAGACGTATCGAGATTGATTGTTTGCAGATAAGTGCAGTTGGTAAATGGTAAACAATGCTGCGGCCCTTGACAGTTTTACCGGACTTATAACCTCTACATAAATGATATAAGATTGTTTAAACCTCTTAAGCATGAAAAAGGATCTTTTTGGTCTGGAGAAATGCCCCACACTTCAAGTTCCATCTTCTTGTCATATTCTGTGATGTGACGTCTCTGAGTGAGGTAATGAAGACTGCCATATGCCTGCTGAGCCAATGGAAGTCTCTTAAATCATTCTCGAAGTGCCTTTCTATGTTCCCAAGGCATCAACGTCCTGGGGCAAAAGTGTGTCATAGCGAAAACGATCTGCGTTCTGCGATCTGCGATCTGTGGAGGACTGTAAAGTGTCATGAACTGAAGGTTCATCCTGGTCTTGGTTTCTATGTACATTTCGGTGTGTTTATCTTGGCAATTCGAAGCATTGTATGTATTCATTGTGTCCAGGTGGGAACAACTCCCATCAATGGATGGTTGGAAATCACAGAGATATATTGTGGATTATCTAATGATAGGTACCTTGCAAAGAAATGCTAGGTATGATATATAGTATATATATATACTATATATTATATATATACCATATATATATATGCACTATATATATATATTGTTTTTTTCATCCACTTGTTCCTAAAAAATCTGAAATATCACCATTCACCACTCAGCTTACTCGTGTAAAGGAACAAGTCAATCACGTGAAATCAGCTCGTGGTGGTGGTGTATCTACCAACCAGACAAAGATGGAAAATATGTGAAAATCAAAATCAATAGTGGTCAAAATTACCACAACCATCACCATCACCATCATCATCACCAGCACCAATGCACCCATTTGCGTGTAAATCGTGGCCAATCTGCCAGATACCCTATACCCTGCAAAAAATGAATGAATCGTAGCTGGTGAACGGAGATAATTGTCATTGATACTAAGGGACTATGTTGGATTAGCTAAACTAGCCATCTAAGATTGACCTAGATACCCCATCATTAAACCATCATTAAACCATCATTAAACCACTTTAACCCATCATTTTTACCCATCTTTCAGATTGCCCTGTGGAAATATATCATACATGTCGTCCACATTGTATATTACTCCTGGGTATGAGACACACACGGGACCCAATCCGTTGGGGGTTCAGTTCCGTGGCTTAAATTATGTTAAATCCCATGATGAAATGCGCATGAAACTAAGCCCAACTGCAACAAGCTTAGAACATCTTAAAGCCTATCTGAATTGGTTAACTTAGAATATAGATATATATATATATATATAACCCAGTAAAGCACGTAATCTTCTCATGATATACCCTTTACAATGAATTAAAATCACTGCCGGGTCGCAACTGGGCATTGGCCATGGGTTTTCCACGACCTTCTGCTTCATCGAACATCCTGCGCTGCGAAAACTCGGTTTTTCCTATAAGATGTGTACAATGTGGTGCCCCCGCTTTGCTAATTTGTTTTAGTTCAGTAGGTGAGCTAGGATGTATGTCAGACATTTTTTTATTTTTTTCGATGGTATTGATATGTATTGATAAAGCAGCTGAAGGGGGCACAACGTGGTGTATATGTCATCCATCATCCCCGAGAATCTTTTTTGAAAATCCCATGGGGTTCTATCTACTTCAGGATGATTATACCGTATATACCCCTAAAGAGAGACAAGGCAATTGAGCACTATCGGAGTGGACTTGACTTTTCTATCCTTTTGGGGTATATATATATATATATGATGTACATAAGTCAGAGAAAACATGTGCAGAAGAAAAAACAAATGGTAAATGGGATATTCTGCAAAAAGGTAGTGGAAACATAAGAAACAATTGGATGGTTTATGCCCAAAAATGTTTCAACAGGGTGAGACCCCTCAGTTTTCAAAATTTGTTTACAACCCATAAGCCAGTTCGTTATATTCCCCATTGTGCGTCAACATCGCTATCGTAAATCATGGCCACTCTTAGATAGCCTGCAAAAAAATATATTCTTAGCTGGTGAATGTAGATAATCCCATACCAAAAGACTATTTTGGATGAGTGAAACTACCCATCTTTCAGATTGCAGTATTTTACTCATCCTTTGTTGTTTTTTTCCTGTCATTTGGTCATTTGTATATACGTACGGTACCAAGTTTGAAATGGTGGGACTCCTTGGATAAAAGTGGGCCATCACTTACACGTAGATCAACGGAACCAATGGGAAAATCATCGCCGACACAGAAAATCATCAACAGTACTCAGGTACTTCAATTAAGACCTCCAATTATTGCTGTGTTTGATTATCAAACGTGGCTTCCTGGAACATGGCCCATTTATAGATTATTCTTCAATTAAGACCTCCAATTATAGAGGATTTCCCATTGCTGTGTTTGATTATCAAAGGGTAATTCCGGGTAATTCCCATGAAATCCTCTTCAATATCATGATATATCCATACTAACCATTACTAACCATTATTCGCTATGGATCCAGCCGTACCTTAGGAAGTACGACTGAGCTATGATTAAGTTTTTGTTTTTTGTACCTTCTCAGACAGTGGCCATGGATCCATAGGGATTGACATTGACCCAACCCCACAGCCCCAGCCGAGAATCTGCGGCAGTTTTTCGCTCAGTGCATCTACTCGTTGAAAGCCACATAGGGAGTATGGAATGGCATTCCTGGGGGACAGCTGATGACTGTGGCCAGTAGAAAAACACCAGAATGGGCCATTCTGAAATTCCGGTGCTATGAAAAAGTGACCCCTAAGAAAGGAAAAGCAGTTTATCATTATGTTAGCAGGATTCTATACTTTCCTATCTTTTGGTGGATACAAAAAAACATCTCTAAACTATTGTGGCCCATCGATCAATCTTCGATCCCAATTGAACCATGAAGTTGGAACATCCACATTGCGGGACTATCACGACTCAAATACCCTGCAAACAAAACAACTACTATGCATGATAAATGCCCAGTTGAAGGCCAATATTCAAGCCATCAACCTACCCTATAGGGTTTACCACATTGAGACGAGTGAGGTATTTCGCCACGTTTATAGCTAGGTCTGCTTTTCCAAGCTGGCCCAGATATAAATAGCCATCACAGAGTAGGGTACATAATCCACCATTAACTACAAGGTTGCGCCCCCCAGTTATAAGTTGGTTTATAAACCATAGTATAAGTATAGATATATCTACCATAAACCCTAGTTATTGGAGTTACAAACCAACTTAGCTAACTATGGGGCACCACCTTGTGTGGATATGAGCACCGCAAACCCAACAGAGATTTTATTTTTTTGAGCCAACTTAGCGATTCCGAACTGAGGCACCACCGCCAATGTATCTGATCTAATTTTCACATCCCAAAAAATGTTGTCACTTACCCCAGGGTAAACATAGATGTGGAAAGCCAATGGTTTCCCGTTCGGATATCTTATAGACATTCATGGTTGATTTTCCACATCGCACCGCGACAGTTTACCCTCTAGGGTGACTTCACCCCATCCATCACATCTTAGTTATATTGGACTTGTTTCACCCAACTTGGCTCACGGTTTGGAGCTTAACGTTCATTTGCATCCCCCCCAAACAAGAAGAGCGCCAACAGCAACAACAACAGCAACAACAGCAGCAACAACAACAACCACAGCAGCAACAACAACAACAACAAAAAACATCAACACCTACACCTGTCACTCTCCCCCCCCCATCCAGAAAACTGTTTCCGGCTCAGCGGCAAGGGCATCGATGGGTTCACCGAAATCCAGGAGCGATGTTGTGTGATGGGCTTCATCACCAAAGGCCGCGTGGAGTAGCAGCGGAAGATCATCCGATGGCAGGTGTACTTGGCCTGAGGGAACAAGCAGCATATTGGAGCTTTCCTGGGAAAAACATGGGTATATCGGTATGTATATATAATTACATATATATATATACATATAAATATATATATATATATACATATATACATATATGTATATATATATACATAAATATATACACATACTTGGGATTGACCTAGTCAATTGGCCATACCGTGCAATAATTATGTTCTTTACTCATCTTTATTCATGGCCAATCTGCCAGATACCCTGAAAGACAGATTCTTAGCCTGTGAACTTAGATAACCCCATACCAAACGACTATTTTGGATTGGTTTCTATCCATCTAAAACTGAATATATGACTATATATGTATATTTGTATACACACACACACCACAACTTTTCGGTGCACTTCAAACACATGCGACGCGCCAATGTCCACCTTGTTTTGCTAATTTTCTTGGCCAAAACATGTTCAAAACCAACTTTGTTCCTGCAATGTTCCCAACATTTTCCTGCTGATTGGTGCATTCCCAACATTCCCACCATGGTGTCTTGCTGTATTTTCCCAACCCTATTTTCCAAAATATTTTCCTAATCTGTTCCTCATATTTTTCCTATCTTGCCCTAGAACTCCCTTTCAATCTTTCAAAAATCCCCCAAATTTGGGGGACTTTCAGCGGATCGCCGAAGCGCTGGAATGGACACCATGGCCAGATATTTTCCAGGCCTCATCACCTGGCAGAAATCGGGCGAAATATTGGATATTGTAGGGAGATCTCCAGATAATCACAAGGTGGTGCCCCAGTTCGTGACCGCTAAGTTGACTTATAACTTGGTTCGGGTTTATAAGCCAACTTATCACTAGGGGGTACCACCTTGCATGTATGATCATGTCTGTATCTGGGTGGGTTATCATATTTTGCGAAACTGAAAGGTGAATGCCTCAAGTCAAGATGATTCCTCGAATTTGATCATCATTCCAGTGAGGTCGCGACGTGTGGTCGTTATACTTTGCCCAGAACAATATAAGGTGATGCCCCCGTTCTATAGCGAAATTTGTTGATAACTCTGACTCACCAAGGTTGATTAGGTTGATAATCATATCGGTGGATATAAACTAACTAATTATAGCAACACCCAAACAGATGCAAAGTGTTTCCAGGATGTTAGTGCGATGATATTAACTTCATATTTCCAGCTTTCTCACTGTTCTATTGTTCTCGGGGTTGCTGTATGATAATATAATCTGATCCCCCTAATCTGAAACCATGCTGGAAGCAGGGGGTAAATCAACATATTCAATAATATGGTATGGCAATTGTAGTTAGGGTTCGTTAATGAACTATATTTGTGATAAATTCACGTATTCAATATGGAAATAGGAGATAAATCATCATGATATCATACGCTGATTATATAATTATGTAATTATGTAATTATATAATTATATAATTATGTAATTATATAATCATATAATCATATAATTATGTAATTTTATATTATATATACATATATATATATATATATACGGGATCATCACCATCATCACCATGGCTTCATTGAACGTCATTTGGCTCGTCAACGATTGAACTATAGAGACGCCCTTACCGCAACGCATCGCGCAACGCGCAACGCACCTTGACGCTGAGACTGGCATCCCTGGTGTGGCCCCAGGCAGACATGTGCACCATATAGACCTCGCCCCCACCGGCATCACTCACGTCCTTGCTGCACCTCAGTGATGTGAGTGATGTGGAGCTCCTGAGTGATCTTTTAGAAATAAAAAATTGTGATTCAAAATTTAAACCATGAAAAAAAACAACACAGGAAAACCGAGGGAAATGTAGGAAAATGCTGATTTAAACCAACACAAATGGCTTTCGGATGTGTTCGTATGTTTTTATAGTTGATGTATGATAGCTAAGTCGATTTGTAACTAGGCTCACTGGTAGTTATATTACGAAACCATAGATCGGTAAACAAAGCCACAAACATAAGTAGGGGGCACCATCTGGTGCCAAAATTCGATTGCTACCCGCACGCATAGTGGCATTTTGGCGGCATTTTGGGCACATTTCGGTCAACAATGCGCACAAAAAAAACAAATGAAACAACAAACATAAAGTCAAACATGAGAGTCTCATGGCACTGAAACTTGATTTTATATTAGGGAGTTCAACAGTAAAAAAAATCTGTGAAAAATCTGTGAAAAGTCTATTTTACTAGTTTCAAATCTTAATGTTGGCCTCCTATATGTGTTGTTTTTCTTCTTTTAAACTCCCTATTTTTTTCTGATCATTGTGCCCGTCATGCTGATCAAATCCTCCAGATGTCAAGCTTCATCAATCACCGGTTGAACCAATCTTTCAACGATTGAACCACTAGACATTGCCATAGAAATAGTTGATTTACCCTTTAAACATGGTGATTTTCCATAGTTACTTAGAATATTAGTATAATACATTATGTTTGCTGCTAGCAAATCATGATTTTGACTTGGCTGAATCAGTTTTCTGGGTTTTCTATGGCCAATTTAGTGTAGAAACTTTGCATCATGGAACCCTGCTTCGCATCCGCACCCGTCCCGCGTTGTGGAGTGGATCTTCCATGAAAAGAAAACATAACCGACTAAACAAACCTAGGTTCTGATATCTGATATCTATATAGAATAATGTACCACAGTTATTGGAGTTGTAAACGCACCAACTTAGCGATTTCAAACGGGGGGCCCACTTTTTGTACCAGCCACTTATGGTTTACGATCGCTTTGCCAACATTATCATGGCCAATCTTACATACCCTGCAAAAAAACAAGACCCTTAGCTGGTGAAAGTAGATAATCCCATACCAAACGACTATTTTGGTTTCTGCCCATCTAAGAATTGCCCTAGTTACTAACATTGTCTTCACCATTGTTGGGACGCAGGTGCAACCCAGCCACTGAAAGAAGCGCAACAGCAACGGCGCTTGCATGGGGCGTGATAGCCTGGCAGCTGGCTTCTACGGAAGGTGAACATCTCAGCTATGCTGAGGTTCTAATATGTTTATTGTCGTATTTAATGATCCCCAAAATGCAAGAATGGCATTGATCCTTGAAATTACTATATGCACCGATGTTAATTCAAATACGGTGTTAATGGCATTTAACTTATAACCATCAATTATAGCGGGACTATATTGTTCATACCTTCCATGTTTGGTAGAATTAGGGACAAAAATTGTTGGTTTTACCATCTGATAATCTCTCAATTTGCCATGGTTAATATTCATGTCTAATGTGTCAATCATCGGGAAATGGCAAAAACGGTGATTTTATCCTCAACAAATTTGGGTTTTTATCCCTCAAAAAAAACACACACACCAAGAAACAGGTTCACTTCGAAGAAGGGCACGGCGGGGAAGCCCTTGAAAAACATGCGTTCAGCCAGCCCAAACAAATCTCATGGGGTTGGTTTAAATACTGTGTAAATATATATATATATATATATACAAATCTATATGATGTTGGTGAATGTTGGTATAATTATATATATATATACACACATAAGGGTGGGCCCCCAAAATAGCTAAGCCAACTTATAACTGGCTAAAAAAATATGGTTTATGGATGTAGCCTGGTAGATGTAGCTAGAGCTCATGGGGTTATACACCAACAAAAATAACTACAGGATGGGGCCCACCAGTTATAAGTTGGTTTATAAACCATTAAATAACCCTCATTAACTATGGTCATATCTACCATAAACCATAGAATTCAGCCACTTACAAGGCAACTGAACGCTATATCGACTGGGGGCCCCATCCTGTATGTATGTAGTCAAAACGTACCCTCTGGTAAACTAACATAACTATAGAAAATGGCCTATTTATAGTTGAATTACCTATTTATAGTTTAACTAACAAACCATAACGTTTGGGGGGTACCACCTTGCATGGTAAGTAAAACCCGTCGATTTTCCCAGCCCCTTGCGACTCGGGGGTCTCGTGCGCATCGCCGTAGCGCAGGTCTGTTTGGGTGACCTCGGTGAAGATTTTTGGGATTCACCAGGGAATGACCATGGACTGGTTGGTGGTTGAGCCCTACCCCTCTGAAAAATGTATAGTTTATGAGGATTATACACCATAAACCCAAGTTACCCTCTGGTAAAATAACATAGCTATTGAAAATGGCCCAGTCGAAATAGTTGATTTACCCATTAAAAATGGTGAAACCACCAACCAGATAGGGAATGATCATGGAATATACCATCTGGTAAATATTTGAATTTTACCCATTAATAGCTGGATGATTTTCCATAGTTATGTTGATTCACCTTAAATAGCCGGTGGTGCAATAACCATCTTGAAAAATACGTTTGTCAATGGGAAAGATGACATCCCATAAATTATGGACAATAAAAAATGAAACCACCAGCCAGATAGGGGATGATCATGGAATATACCAAGGGATAATCAACGATGATAGTTATATCGTGACTATTGATTAGTGATGATTGATGATTATTGGTTGCTGATGATTGTTGATAATGTTTGTTAGTGGCCATCAGGGAATTACAAGGTGGTGTTCCATAGTTAGGTTGTATATATATATATATATATATGTTGGTTTGTTTAAAACTCTAATTTCACTTGAGAGTTTGTTTCGAAGATACTAATCAAACTATTTTTCATGGGGTTATAAATGCCAACTTATAACTGGGGGGGCACCACCTTGTATGTTATGTCCTCTTAATGTTTTATTTTCTAAATAATCCCTGGTTTCAGAGTTTAAGGGAACATTTACAGGAAACCCCTAGATTCCTAGCGTTCATGGTAAAACGCTATGGTTTCCTCTAGATTTTCCCTTAAACCAACCCATTGAAATTAAACAATATTCATTCTTGATTGAGATGATAAACTAAACCATCTTCAATGCCTTTCCATAAGGTGATCCAGTACAGTGATACAGTAAATGATCTTAAATCATCTTAAATATTCTTAAATACCTTTGAACTTAGATTTGCTGATTTGGGGGCTCCCAAACAATAACACATATTCCCTCTAGATTGTCATTGTAGATTCCCAGATTATCTGTTTTTCAAGCACATGTTGTTTCCTTTGATGGAGACAGGCAACCATGCATCTAAGAGATCATTATATATATATATAGTATAAATATAGTGTATATATATATATTCTTGTCTTTTATTACCTGCACGAATTTTGTTTTTCGATAAGTTGACAGATACCACTGACCGAAGGAAGTTTAGAAGTCAAACTTCCGACAATATGGACAGATAAAAAACAGAGATGGGAAGAGTCAGAGAAGAGAAGAGAAGAGAAGAGAAGAAGAAAGAAAATCAAAAAAGAGAAAGCCTCAGAAGAAAGAAGATCCAGGTGCGCGAAAAGGTAGGAAAGTCGCAAAACAGTGTGTTTTTCGAATGATTTGTGGCTCCAGAGGGTCGAAAAGCGGCGGGTGCGGAGCCAGCTGGCCAGATGAGAGGTGAAAACTTGCACCCCGTTGTGGCGCGAAGCACATTTCCAAGCCAAAAGTGTAAAAAAAAATGACAGGTTCGGAGCATTTTTTGCAGCTGCGCTGTCGAAAAGTGCACGCCGTTGTGGCGCAAAGCACATTTTGAAGTCAAAATGTACAAAGCACACCAGGTTTAGACCACTTTTGGAAGTTGAGATGTCGAAAAAGTGCACGCCGTTGTGGCGCGAAGCACATTTCGAAGTAAACATGTTAAAAACACAACATGCACGGACCTCTTTTTGACGTTCAGATGTCGTTTCGCGTGGCAGGCGCAAGGGATTGTGCACCGCGTCGAAAGTTCGCAAGACGTGAGGGTTTTGTAGCATTTCCAAAAACGATGGCAGGCGTGGGACATTTGAAGAGGATCTGCAAAGATGCATTTTCCGTGGCAGGCGCAACACAAGAGATCTTCATCGGAGCTGTTAGGAGGTCCGGGCGCTGATTTCCTGAGAAGGGTTGCATTTTGGAGCCTCAGATCTTCAGGTTTGATGAGATACGTGACGGGTGCAGCACTTCGTACGACCTGGCATCACTTTTTCGTAAACAGGCGCAGTAGTTTAGACAGATGGAGTGGAAAAATCGCAAAACGCATTGGCACGAGGCCGTCAGCTCGGCACTCAACTTTCCATTTTTAAAGGACGTCTCCCAGAATTGCTTCGTTTTTGATGTTGTCAACTTAAACAAATGAGGAAGTCTCGCTGAATTGCTGCGTTTTTCACGTTGTCAAGTTCAAAAATTGAGGAAGTCTCGCTGAATTGCTGCGTTTTTGATGTTGTCAAGTTCAAAAAATGAGGAAGTCTCGCAGAATAGCTTCGTTTTCAATCTTGCAGATAGACAGATAGATAGATAGATAGACAGACAGACAGACAGGCAGATAGATAGATAGATAGATAAATAGATAGATTGATTGATAGATTGATAGATAGATAGAAAGAACGAAAGATAGATAGATAGATAAATAGATAGATAGATAGATAGACAATTACAACTACAACTACCACTACACTACACTACTGCTACAGCTACAAATACCAATATACTACGCTACATTGCACTACACTAATTACATCTAATTCCACTACACTACACGAATTACACTAACAACTACAACAACTACTACTACCACAACTACAACTACAACTACACTACACTAATTACATTGCAGCACGCTACAACTACAAATACAACTACAACCACAGCCACACTACATTACACCACACTACACTACACTGATTACATTGCATTGCGCTACAACTAAAGTTGCAGCTGCAACTGCAGCTACATCTACAACTACCACTACATTACATTACACTACACTACACTACACATACTACACTACACGACACGACACGACACCACACTACACTAATTACACTGCACTACGCTACAACTACAACTGCACTACGTTACACTAGCTTATACAACACACTATACCACACTACACTGCAGAACACTACACGACATTACATTGCATTACACTACACTACCACATCACGACTACAAGTGCAACTGCGCTTGCCAATAAATTAATTACACTACATTACAGCTACAGCTCCACTACACTACACTACAACTACAGCTACAGCTGCAACTACAACTGCACTACACCACACTACATCCAGCAGTTGTGGTAAGGTGACCACCGCAACCATTGCAACCATTCCAAAAAACACAACTCCAACCACCTGTCGGTCCATCAGTGGATTCGCTCTGCCACACAACAACCAACCTCCTATAGGTTTCCTATTTTTGAAACTTCCGCCACCGCCTTGTGCGGTACGACTGGTATCACTGATATGGAGGTTTCCAAAATATGGCTACCCCCAAATCATCTCATGTTGATAGGAATTTCAATTATAAACCCTCCAGTTTGAGGTACCGCACCATTTTTGGCAAGGAAATCGCCATATCACTGGGGTGGTATTCAAAAAACTTCGATGCTTTGTTCTTGCGAACGGCGGCTCGGTACGCCCACAAAAATCCCACATTTTTTTTGCAACAAAATACATGGAATTACACGTTACCAGTTGGTTATCCTTCTACTTCTGTTCCCACTACTCATCGGGCAAAGCCGATTTCAGGGTCGGAATTTCAAGCCAAACACTGCCAGATCTCCAGCACCACTTCGCGACCTCCTGTGACATGGCTTGGAGATATGGAGGCCTCGTCTCAGCATTTTGCGGGCCGCGTTCCACGCCACTGCAGGTAAAGGCCCATTCGCAGCCTGCCCCCGGTGGCATTCGGTCCCACTCCAGGATGACGGCGATTCTTCGCCGCTGCATGAGGAGAAAGCTTTGCTGGAGCTCGATGGCGCGATTGCACAGTGTCTGGCTAAGTGGCTAGGGTGGCTTGGTTCAGTAAGTTCACTTGCTTTTACAGGGTTTTACAGTGGATATGACAGTTTCCTGAAACGGTGGATCCCAGAATCATGGGTTTCAATACTAAAATTCTCAAATTTTGGATGCTTTGGGACTCCCATTTTAGGAAACGTCCATATATTCTATATCTCTACTTAGATGAGGTTATTTATCGCAACACGCGTTTCACTTGGGGACTCGGGAGGCACCACAGCAAGCAGTTCCCTTGGGTCTTGACTGTTCAACCTGCTTGTAGCATCATGGCACAGATTGCAGCTCTGGTGGTGGTAAGTCGCTATTATGCCAAGCCAAGAGAATTACATGTAGATAAAAATAATGTTTTTATTTGTGGGCTGAACGTCCTTTTAGCATGATAAAATATAAAGCATGCGTTTGTTCAATTAAACCATGTCTGAATGCACATTCAACATCGTTCAACCCCAAACCTAGGATTTGTTTATAGTTTTTAAAGGCATTTCAAGTAGCCAAAAATATCCACGAAATAACATGGGTCCCTGTTTGCTTCTGAACCCCCTCCCCATATTTTGGTGGCCAAAAAAACGTCCGGTTTTCGCCAAGGCACTTCCAAGATCAGCTCGTTGGGCGTATCTAAGATCCTGAGCGTCGAAAACTGGAAGCCCAGGATGCCCTTGGGTGCCCCTTCGATCATTGGTTCGATAGGGGGGTTTCCATAGTCATGGGGCTACCCCAACAGCTGGATGGTTTATTTCATGGAAAATCCATGTGGGATGCGTGTTTTTGGGGGGAACCCCCATGACTTTGCACACCAAATTCAGAGCGCATGGGCTTTTTGGGGCCTCTCCACAATGATCACAATGTGGATGTGGGACCCATGAAATCCATAGAAATCCATCATGGGTTCCTTGGATTTGCTGTAAGTTGACCATCGACAACCTGGTTGGTGGTTGACCTACCCCTCTGAAAAATCATGGAGTGAGTGAGTTCGTCAGTTGGAATGATGACAATGATGACATTCCCAATCTGTGGAAAGTCATAATCCAGCCATGTTCCAAACCACCAACCAGCGTATATATGGAAAATCACCATGCTATTAATGGGTAAATCATCGAACTTTCTATATGGTCATGTTTTTCATAGCTCACCAGAGGGTATTGCCATGGGATGAGCAACTAACGCATCCAAAAGAAATACCAGTAGGATTCACCAGTCACAATGGATCGACCATCGAAGCAGCATGGTCGAATCTCGGGGCTCGATATTCCCAAGCCGTGCATGGTTCATGCCCAAACCAGGGACAGGCTTTTTGTAGGAGGCAACATGATGTGTTCTTAAGGATGTGATACTGTACCTTCTAGGAAATGCCAACCAACACTTTCAATCAAGGGAATTGTCTGGTAAGAAAACCACCAACAATGGAGTTTCAAAGGTTCTCAACCACCATGAAGGGCTTATCACATCCTCTGGTTGGTGGTTTCAACCCCTCTGAAAAATATGAAAGTCAGTTGGGATTATGAACTTCCCAACATATGGAAAGTCATAAAAGCCATGTTCCAAACCACCAACCAGGAACGTAACAGGAATCGTTAAAAAAAAACGGCTTTGAACGCGTTGGACAGGCGATTTCCCCTGGTGGAACACTCTGCTTGGTGGTCCATGCCACTTAGTAACTCTGTTGGTTCACCCCAAAGTGGACCCCTCTCATCCCTTTTGTAAACAGGGAAAAAACCTTCCAAAGTCATGGCTGGTTGCTGGTTGAGCCCTACCCCTCTGAAAAATGATGGAGTTCGTCAGTTGGGATGATAACATTCCCAATATATGGAAAGTCATAAAAGCCATGCTCCAAACCACCAAGGCATTCCATGTAGATTCCACAGTTCTATAGGATGTCCCCAGTTGTAGAACTGTGATGAAACCGCCCGCCGCTATTCTTAGTCACTTGGCTTCTGCCTCTGAAGCCAAGCTGCTCCATGAGAAAACTGGGTGATGTCTCTGTGTAAACATCACCTGAGGGGTCAGGGCTCCAGAGGCAGGGACCATCAGGTACCTCAACTGGGGGTTGCTGACACAGAAAAATTCACGTTGGAAAGCGTATAAAATTATGAAATCTAACAAAATTGACAACCCCAACCATGTTTGATACCTGAATGACCTATTAAGGAGACAGCCTGGATTTTCAGGTGTAAACAGCCGCCACAGAGACTATATGCCTCAGGCCACAGTCAAAGTGCCTCTACTTCCCTCTGGTTTGAGGTACAAAATGCTCACTTTACACTTTAAACTGGAAGTCAAACATTGGGAAGTTTTGCCGAATCTGAATGTATGTTGAAAACACCATACCAAATTTGGTAGGCACATCTCTCTACAAAATCCATTCGGAGCATGGGATGTTCACTGCGCTAGAACGACCTTTGTGGCACTGCTGGCACCTTTCAAGAGACAACATTGATATATATATATATATACTGTACATGCTATACTTACCATCCAAATAACATATTTGCTGTCTAGGTAGGATAGTTTCCCCCAGTAAAAAAAAAAAAAACTATAATGACCATCTATTCCCACGTTCACAAATCGGCTTACTCCAGGATAGAATCTCAGCAACTTATCAGCAACTTGGTTCACCCATGTTTGCTGGCAAAACCACCAGTGAGATTTCTGGAAATGCATTTGGACACAAACATAATCATCAATGGAAATTTCAGGATCCTAAAATAGAGGTACTGTATACCATATAAGGCCATATTTTCTGCGGATATTCCCATACATAGGCCTTATATATGGTAGGTACCTCGAATTTAGGTTCCTGAAAATCCCATTGATCATGGCACATCTTGGACGTCTTTCATATGCTCTAAATGCTTTAGCTGTAGCTGGCCATTGGAATTGGCCATGGGAGATGGCTGAACATTAGCATTGAACGACCAACCTCACCAAGGCTTACTCACTTGTCCCTCCGGTCATCAAACACGGTTTGCTGGAAAATCCACCATTTTACGGCTATACCGATACCTAACTATGGAAAATCACCATATTTCATGGGAAAATTCACTATAAATGATCAATTTTCCATAGCAAACTGTTCGTTTACCAGACTTACCAGAGGGTAAACCTCCATCTTTGGATTGTCCCATATACCTGGATAAATTATAATATTTCACTAGCCTCAATTAAGGCCATTTGGGGATGATTTCCCGCAATCTAAGCATTATTCCAGGGCTCGGGAGAACAGGGTTCGGTCGTGATCAAATTTACCCAGATATATCCATTCTATCCATATCTTCCGTTATCTTCCTATGGATTTTCTCAGACATTTTCCAGCCCTTCCAGCCATCTTCCAGCCATAGCCCAGGCCGAGTTCGCACCTTGGAAGGCGTAGATTTCCTCGAAAAAGGCCTCGCCCGGGATCCAGGCCGGCGACAAGTTCCCCATGGAGATGGAGTTCACCTCAGCCGAGCCGGGCCACCATCGCATGGCAACGCATGGCGGCTTCGCACCAAAGATCCCCATGTTTTGAGGAAGAAAAAGGTGGGTCAAACAAGAAGAATCCCCCAAAATCACCATGTTTATGGGTGGTATAAATCGCTATAAACCATCAAACATGGGGTAGAAGCACCAAACATCTCCATTTTTTAGTAACATCATGTGGGTAAAACAAGAATAATCCTGGTCTATTTTTGTTTTACCAACATGGCTTGGAGTTGTCCGCCCCAAGAAGAGCACAGCCCACATCGCAATTCCATGTCATGGCCACCTCTATAGGTCCAACGATAGGTGACTTGATATGTCCAAACTAAAATGGCATGCAGTCCCCCAAAACTAAATGTGGTATCATATTCCCCATGTTGGTGGTCTTAACCATCCTGAAAAATATGAAAGTCAATGGGAAGAATGACATCCCATATATGAAATGGAAAAAAAATCATGTTCCAAACCACCACCCAGTCCCTCCTTGTATATCAAATTCACTTGACAACGTGGTTTAGCCACTAGATACCCATGGGTTATCACTGACTATCATTTGATATCCCACTGTTACTGATTTGATACGCATTCATAAAGTCTTCATAACCAATGTCTACCAAAAACAACGCGATTCGAACAAAACTAACACCAACAATTATGGTTACAATGTGGGGCCCGTACTTGTAAGTTGGTTTATAAACCCCATGAATACTATAAAGTTATCAGTATACACAATAATAAACCATAGTTATTATTGGAACTATTTGCACAAATTCAGCCAAAATTACTGGTTACAGTCAAGGTTTTGTTGTCATGTCTTCGCTTGTCAGGAGACCGAGGCGTGCTACTGCATGGGTGACAGTTATTTTTTGTTTGGACTTTTCGCACCCGAAATGTAAGTTAATCATTAAACAAAGAAACAATGTAAACTAAACTAAGTAACAGGATCCTATTTCTTCTCCCTGACTCAAATCACGTTTTCGTTTCTTCAACGACCTACTTGCTTCCAGGAATCGGATCTGTTGCTTAGTTCCCGTGGTGAAAATCCAACTAAAGAAACAACTAGCAGCCACTAATCAAAATCAACAGTTGGTGAAAATCCAACTAAAGAAACAACTACTAATAACTCTAAGTCCGAACGTCTTTGGTGAAATCTCCATTTGTGTTGTTGAAGTCACAAGTGTCCGATGCATTGGAGCCACAGGCCCCAGTCTCCGCCCAGTGGCAAGGCGGCACTCATAAACCGTATCAAAGAGCTGAACGAAATCATCGATCCGAAGCCACACCTGAGCACTCTCCGGTTGTACCTCCCAAAAAAAAAACGTGGAATATAGTGGGATAAACAAGGTGGTGCCGCAGCAGTGATGTGAATGTTGGTTTATAAACCATAGTAAGTATGTATATATATATATACACTGGTTGGTGGTTTCAACCCCTCTGAAAAATATGAGTTCGTCAGTTGGGATGATGACAATATATGGAAAAATAAGAAAATGTTCCAAATATATATATATATTACCATAAACCGTTGCCATAGTTATCGGAATTATTTGCACCCACTTAGCTAACGAACCGGGGCACCAGCTTGTACCAACCAGCAATGGGATAGAGAAATTTCGGTATATCATGGGAAGCATTTCGAAGCAGCAGGATATAGAACCAGCTACCATTCAGCAGCCAGCAACTCTTCCAGCTCTTTCACCTGGTTCTGGAGCTATAGAGCTGGCTATGGCCTTGGTCACCTCCTTTCTCAGCTCCATCTCCAGCGTGTCACAGTGGGACCAGGCTCTCCACACCGCTCCTGGTTTCGGGTTTTGGAGCGTATCACCATGGGCTTCTTCGACGTGCTGCCCTCGGTTCACTGAGCTGACTCCCAGAAACCATCTGGGCCTGTGGTTTTCAGTGTTTTTGGCGCTTTTGAACTGAATTGATTGCTTTTTATGTTTTGTCATTGTTCTTTTGATGGGTAACAGTTCTACCAATGATTTGAAACACCATGACGCTAAAAAAATATTTCTTGAATGTTCAACAAGTAACATCACTTTGCTCCAAGGGGCAGCATTTGATCTTGGACTGAAAACGGTCTCCCAGAATATGGCATTGGCCAACGCATCTTTCACAGCAATTCAATGTCTATTGAATCATTGCATCTATTGGCTACAGTTTCTTTTTGATCCATTGATTCGGGTGAAATCTTCCACGTGTATTTGTTCTTATTGGTTACAGATCAAGTGGCAAACACCTTGGGAGATAAGCTTAAGTACCTTGGGCTTAGCTTACCCTCTGGTAAACTAACATAGCTATGGAAAATCTCTATTTTTAATGGGTAAATCCACTATAAATGGCCATTTTCAATAGCTATGTTAGTTTACCAGAGGGTAACCACATAGTTCAACCCCAGGCTTAACCATTAAGGACTTTACCCTTGAGAGTTAAAGTTTTCCAAGAGACACGGCCAATCTTTGCATACCTGGCACATCCTTAGACCACCCGTTTGTACCCCTAAAAATGGTGTTTTACCCCAGAATTTTTAATACTTTTAAGTGGTGATGAAAAACCTATAGAAATGGTGTTTTGTAGCCCCAAACATGGTGTTTTGACCTCCAATACTTCGACCATTTCTTGGTGAAGCATCCCATGGTGAAGCCCCGAAAAGCCCCGAAAAGCGTTCGGGACGGTGGGCTGAATTATCCCATGACTGGCCATCTCAGGAACCTTTTTGATTGGAGGTACACCATATCTTACTGGTGCTAAACGCAGGGAATGAGGGAATGATCCATAATCACTAGTCATAATCATCCCATTCCCCCATTCCCATCCATTCCCTACTAAGCACCAGTAAGATATATAAGGCCTATGTTTCAGGGCTATGTTTCCGGGAACATCCCCACAATTCATATGGCCTGAAATATGGATCCTGAAATTCACCATTGATCCCATGGAATACAAAGCTCATGGTTTGGAGACTTTCAAAAACTTATGTCATGGGAATATCCAATATATATATATATGTATATATATATATGTGGTGAATTGGTAAATTAATCCAATATATCTGGTTGGTGGTTGAGCCCTACGCCTCTGAAAAATGATGGAGTTCGTCAGTTGGGATGATGACATTCCCAATATATGGAAACATAAAACATGTTCCAAACCACCAACCAGATAATGGTGGAAACAACATATAGGTGGAAACATAGGTTGGAACAACATTTTCCAACTATGATACCTATGTTTCCAACTATGTAATATGTAATACTGAATAAAATGAACTGTTTTTCACATCACCGAACTAAAATTGGATACAATTTCAACATATACTTGAATGTGATGTTCAACACCTCCAAAAAGTGACATTCACCTACCCCGACTAATAGGCTATGTTTCATTATCAATACCTGCATTCGGCCCTGATTGTGTTACGTCTTGATGCTGAAATATGCACATTGTTCTACTCTGATGGCTATGTCCCAATATGTTTAATATATCCCTCCACATGTAGCAATGGTCGAAACATGGTATTAATGGGATATGGTCATCCTATAATCATGAATGGGATTCCTTGGAATGGGATCTCTATTCAATCATTGGATGAACAAAAACTATATACCATCTGGTTATTTAACATAGCCATGGAAAATCCCTGAACTAAATGTAAGTTTCTAGCTGGGGAACATCATCTTTCTATGGGCCATCTATACCATGGCTATGTAACAAATAACCAGAGGGTACATCTTAGTGTTGTTGTTATTATTGTTATTGATTTGGTTTTTGATTGTATCATGGTTATTATTGTTATTGTTATTGATTGGGTTATTATATAATTGTTATTAATTATGGATATTATTGTTATTCATTACTTGGATTATTCCACCCCTCTTTTTATGGGGGACTCACCCATATGTGTTTGTCTGAAAATAGGGAGCCCCAACAATTCAGGGGTTGATCATCATGTCCTCCATTACCGTGGCTATTGCAGGCGCAAACTTCAATTTCAGACACATTCAAACATCATATCAAGTTGGTTAGTTGTATCCATTACTATCCCTATCTTGCTTTAAATCTCTATTTCTTGTTGGTTTTATACCCCAGTATTATATTGCTGCAACCCATTCGTAAAAGCCCAACAACTTATGTCCCAAGTATGGCTGGTAGACTCCCATCATATGCTAATAAAATAACAGTGTTATCATATGTGTCGGTCTGGTTGGTGGTTTCAACCCCCCTGAAAAATATTAGTCAGATTGGATAATCATCCCAACTATTGGGGAAACATAAAAAAATGTTCCGAACCACCAACCTGTAGTTATGTTCCATGAAATCCTGTTCCATCAGGTTACAATTAAATCCCCATAAAATGGTGGTACAAGGTGGTACCCAGTTACAAGTAGGTTTATACAAGGTGGTGCCCCCCAGTTATAAGTTGGTTTTTAAACCATAGTAAGTATAGATATATCTACTATAAACGCTGGTTATTGGAGTTATATACAAACCAACTTAGGTAACTAACCCCATCAACTAGTTCGATATAACCTCTATGAACCCTAAATATTGAACTTGCACCAACTTATCATAAATCAACTATAAATCCCATGAAAAACCCACATTTTCCCATGGTTTCCAAATGGGTTTCCTTAGCGTTGCAGATTCGAGCCACAAAGCCCTCCGCAACGCCATAGCCTTCGGCCATGGGAACGCGACCTGGGCACGCGCCCAGCAGTTTTGAGTACAGCCTACTAGTAACAACAACAGGGTCTATAATAAATATAGTAATAATAATATATATATATTTACAGTGTATATAATATACAGTGTGTATATATATACAGTGTATATATAATAAACAATGTATATATAATATACATTGTGTATATATATAATTATATATAATTCTATATATATAATTATATATATATATATTTATACATGTTGATGAAGGTCACTATGAAATTAATAATAGACTATAAATCGCAATTATCCATATGTTTTGGCTAAGTTTACTACTGCGGCCTGGAGGCACGAAGGCATTCGCGCCACGGCCATCAACGGGGCTGACATGCAAACGCAGACCTGAAAGGCTGCGGGAAGCCATTTCTGGCCAATCTAGATTGACACTTTATGTGTAATACATATAATATGTCCAATCTTAATTCCCTGCAAAAGATGAACGGTTCTTAGCTGGTGAGTACGTAGATAATCCCATACCAAAGGACTATTATATACTATTATGGAATTTGTTTCTACCCATCTTTCAGATTGACCTGTCGTAATCTGGATCAAGGGGCATACATACAGGATCATCCCTCGAGAAAGTCTTTGGATGCAACCCTCCCAAGTTCATCATCCCACTTTGTAATAGGTTGGTAATGATAATATAGGATCTAAATGGATCTAGATAGCTGATTTTTTACCAGCACTGCGGGTTTTTAAAACAAGAAAAACTGGATATGAATGGAATACTTGAAGGATCTTCTCCCGGAGCTGGTAAGGCTGGTGGCCACGGTGAGCGAGCGAAAAACTGCTTACGTCTTCATCAAGCACCGTCCACTGCTCGTCCCAACGACATGGCGTGCCATCTTTGGCAATGACTTGGACCGTAAAAAACAGTACAGTGGCACGTCTCTTGCGTTGCCAGAACAATGCTGAAGTATTCAAGCCTCTAACCGCTGTTCAGCCGCAGCCTTGTTAATGCCAATCTCCGTTTGCTGTTGCTCAATGAGATCGGTCTTACATTGTACAATTTTTAAAGAGAACAAGCTGCCCACGACATTTCTTGGCGCGCGTTTACGACCCGACCTTTTCAGTGGGAGTTAAACAGATTTGTAAAAAGCAGTCAAAGAAGATGTTGATGGGATATCAAATTTAAAGTGAAGCATATCGTAATTTATCCAGATATGAATGGAATATTGAGCATTAAAAGGGATACTATTGGAATCCTGCATGCTATCATGGGATACTTGCAGGATAGTCCCACTGGATGTAACTGGTTAGTAAGTGGGGTTGCTTCACCTACTTAATTTTGTACCCTCTGGTTATTTAACATAGCTATGGAAAATTGCTTATTTATAGATGGTTTACCTATTAAAAATGGTGATTTTCTGTAGCTACGTTAAATAATCATGGAGGAACCCCAGTTGCGGGACTGAGGTTCACTCATATTTATCTTAGTTTCCAAGCACACACACACAAGGCCAACTATTCCCCACTAGAAATAAACATGTATACCAGAACAGCTTCACCTTGTTTAAAAACATATTTTTCCATCCAAGATACAAGTTAACATGAAACGTACTACCCCAAACCCCATGACATAATGCAGAACATCTCTAGCAAGGGACATTCGTGACGTAAGACCCCATGGAATAAGTTAACATGAGACGTAGTATCACGTGAGTGCAAGTGCCTAGGAACATT
The DNA here is from genome assembly GCA_947184155.2 of Cladocopium goreaui. Classification (NCBI taxonomy): domain Eukaryota; class Dinophyceae; order Suessiales; family Symbiodiniaceae; genus Cladocopium; species Cladocopium goreaui. The sequence goes on along the minus strand of CAMXCT020000791.1, from coordinate 526,635 downwards.
ATCAGACCCCCTCCCCACCCCACGATACCTTATCTATAACGTAGCATCACATGAGTTCAAGTGCCAAAGGACGTCATTCCCCCACCCCCCAAGCCCGAAGAATAGCGCCCCACCCCAGCCCGCCCCACCCCGAAACGTGACATACGAGGAGAAAAATGCTCGAACAACCGCAGTTCCCCTCTGATTTCCGTCAAAAGAAACGCGCGCTTTCAGCCCGACCGAGCCACCAAGAAACTATATTTGAAATGGCACACATGGTGAAATTATTTGCCCAATTAGATCCAATAAGTATAACTAAAAAAAAAAACATGATCCGTATATCCCCATGTTTGAGGGCCACATCACGTTAAATCCCGCTGAACATATTGGTCACAAAGTGGTGCCCATTGCAGGATGTTTGTCGTATCATAAACCAACAGTCAATCTATTGGACTAAACCAACTCAGCAAAGGATTGTGGGCAACACCTTCCAACATATACAAAAATATTGCTTGAATAATACCCTCTGGTTAAACTAACATAGCTATTGAAAATTGCCATTTATAGCTGATATACTCATGAATAATGGTAATTTTCCATAGCTATGTTAGTTTACCAGAGGGTACTATACCTTTTCAATATCCCATGAACATTCATTGGTTCTTGGAAAACTTTTCTTGATTTCCCAATAAGTTGTTGGTATATACTCCCACTATCTTCCCATTACCAGATTACCAGAACTAAACCCGGTATATACCAGTATATCCCCACTATATCCCTCTCGTTCCCGAAACACATGTTAATTCTGTCTATCCACTACATGTGAATACCTAAACCCTCCAAACACCCCCAAAAATGTATTAAAGTTCCAGCAAATTAAGGGGAAGCACACCAATTGTATGGGTAGTTGGATAGCAAAAAAAAACATATGTATATAGTCTCTAAAACTGTTCTATATGTATGTATGTATATATATATATATGTTAACAACACATGTATCTAAGTGATCTAAAATAATGTGTATATATATATATATACATATATGTCTATGGCTCCCATGTATATATATATATATTATATATATACGCACCCTCTGGTTGCTTAATATAGCCATGGAAGCCATGGCCCATAGAAATAGATGATGAAAATGACCATTCACCTCCAAAAGAAATGTATTTTTTCATAGCTACGCTAAGATGCCATTTAGTTCGATTATTTCCCTTTATTATCTAACTCTAAATGATCATTTTCAACAGCTATATATCAAATTACCCAGGGAGTAGCTGGACTTGGAGGGTCTAGGTATAAATAAATATATATATATATATTATATATATATATATATTTATACCCGAGTCCCATTCATCTTCTCCCTACGAATTCGTATACCATAAACAACACCCACACACACTGTCGCAGCTTCGTCAAGCCAAGCCGCATAAGGCACGCCCTCGTGTTTGGCCAAGCGAAAAATGGCGGAAGCGTAGTGCCTTACTGGGTGATTTCTGCAAGCCTTTGAAAAAGTGTTTGAAACAGCTCAAAATCTGTGTCTTGGGGGAGAGAGGGTCTGTACAGGCTTGTATGCCGACAATGTAATGATTTGTTTTATTTTTGTGTCGTAAAAATCAAATGGTCTATTGCCAATTTCTGAATGTATTCGCTAATCTCTTGTCACCAACATACAGATGCTTCATGTTTGCCGCTTGAAACCAGCCTACAAAGAAACACGGATTCACAAGGTTTCAGAAGTTTGAACCAACAACCTGACGTGGCACCTCTCACATTTGACCTAAAGACATAATACTATCTTACCCTCTGGTAAACATACAAAAAACTATGGAAAATCACCATGTCTGAAAGGTAAATCAACTACTCATACTATCGGCCATTTTCAATAGCAAACTGTAAACGTTTACCAGGCCGGGTACCAAACATTGATAAAACATTCGACAAGTCACGAAGTATTTGACAAATCGTCCTCTGGGGATCTCGGAAGTACCCCATCTGTTCACCTTACCCTCTGGTTATGTCAAAATACCTATTGAAAATACCCATAAAAATAGTGGATTTTCCCAGCTATAAAATGGTGATTTTCCATATGTTAGTTTACCAGAGGGTAAAATGACTGGTAAATACAGGTTGATTCCTCCAACAATTGTGGATATCTAAAGGTGTTGATCCATCTGCAAAACATTCTGTGAATTCTCATCCATAGATAATCTCATTTGTTTTTCATCTCCAACTCTGTTGCGTATTCATCCCATCAAACAAAGTCAAAAAATATGTGTGTATCTCTCTATAAATCTACAATATCCCTATACATATATATATATATGTATTATGTGTATATAAATAAATATTATATCTACAATATCCTATCATACACCATTATGTTTGTATTAATCCCCATCCCCATCCCTCAAGATCATTCCGATCGAAAACTCCCAGCTGCTGCTCCATGGGAATTCTCCTCTTTGCGCACTCCTGGATCGAAATGGCGGGCATTCATCGGACCAACGTGGGCCAATCACAAAAAACATGGGGGAAACATGTTTAAACAGCGAACAAAATTAGGTTTCAATGGGATATTAATGGAACATTAAGGGGGTATTATAAGGTATTGATGGAATATGAATGGGATATTCATCAGATACTAATGGAACATTCAGGGGATATTAATGATATGTCGATGGAATCAAGGGGATGTTACCATGGCAAAAACACCTGGTATGTGGGTTGTGATCATCCCACCATCATGATACGGATTACTTACAATGGATAAATACCTGGAAAACATAGATTTCCCAGCAGAAACTGTTTGGTGGTTACAAACCACTGGAACAAAAACCTTCATCAGCTCCATGGTTTGCTGGAAATCCCCTTTTTAGTTCGTTGATGTTCCCAGCTATAAGTCTCCACTGCCCAGATTTCCCCGATTACCAAAGGGTAGTGAACATTTGTTGGAACCACCAAGCAAATGTTGATACAAGGAGGTGCCCCAGTTCGTGAACGCTAAGTTGGTTTGGAACTCCAATTTTACAATGGTGTATGGTAGATATATCTATACTTTCTATGGTTTAGAAATCAACTTTTAATTTCGGGGGCACCACCTTGTACCTTGATTGATGCAACGACATCATTGCATTCAGCCAGTGCTAAACATAGACCGGCGAACACTGTTTGATTGCATCAAGAAGAATCGTTCAAGTTCAACGGGGCTATCAATCAATGCTTCAGCATTGGTAGTGGCTTCTGGCCTTGGTGGTTGGACTTCTTGGGTTAAAACTACGTAGTTAAAAATCACTAAAAAAACATTAACAAAAAAAATGTGACTATCACAAGCTGAGCTATCGGCAAGAGTTGAAACTCCAACCAAAAATATCAACGATGCTAAAAGTCGTATGTTTTGTGCAATCAACATGCATATGGGTTGATACCCTCTCAACTTGACATCACGAAATCAAGAGGTTCAAGGGGCAAAGCGTCTCTATGTATATTTATATGAGATATTTTGATATATATTTTTTTTAGAGAGAGAGAGTTATATTACAGTATGTTATATTTAGAGAGAGAGAGAGAATATAAATATACAGTTCACTGCTATCAAAAGAAGCGACTTCTAGCTTTCCCAACTGACATCCCTCTCTTCTGCTTTACCATCGAAAACACATGCTGTGTAGGTATATGAAATACTATGAGTCAACGCCAACTGGCTGCAATTGCACTGTCAACTAGTAAGGTCGCTCTACACATCGTGGATTCATAGCTGACCGGTCATTCAAAGGTGTTGGGTATTGGCCGCATTCTTTGCTTCACCCCAAGGGGCCCCAACCAGCACCAGCTGCGGACGGTGCTGGTGGGGCTGCGGACGGTGCTGGTGGCACGTGTGCGAGGATGGCGCAGCGTAATGCAATCGGGCCCGGGAGAAGGGTCTTTGGCTTTGCTGGGAGCATGGAAGCCAGGCCATGGCTCAAAAAACTCCTTGATGATTATGTATAATGATAATGTTCTTGAAATTCAATGCCATGTCAACAAATCCAAATCTAGAATAATCTAGCAGCTGGATTAAATCTAGATCCAACAGCTGCTCTAGCTGTCTTCCGTTGGTTTTTATCCGATGCTTTTTCTTGCCTATCCCCACATGAAGGGTCGGCCTTGGTTGGAACTCACAATCCCCATGGCTCCGGTGTCATCAAACGTAGCTGGGAAATCCACCATTTGGTGCGCTGAGAAAATCACAGCTATAACGCTCCATGGCTCGTTCGGGGATGTTCCAGCCACGTTTGATAACACCGGAGATCGGGTCAATCAATGGATTGGATTAAGGGAAAATTTACAGGAAAGCCTCTTGATCTTCATGGGAACATATATGGTTTCCGTTTAACATGTTCCCAACAAAACCAATCCGTTCAGTCAATGTTTTGAGACAAACCCATAGCAGTAGCATCACCTGGTTGCGAAGAGGTTCGGTAGGTTCACCGGGATTCCCCATGGATTCTCACGGGCGGTGGTGCCCCCCAGTGACGTGGTTTCATTGGTTAAGAAAAACCATAGGAATAGTATAGATAGATCAGATCTACCATAAACCATAGCAAAATTGGACTTGTAAACCAACTTAGCTATCATAAATCAGCTAATATATCATGATATATCTACCATAAACTATAGTGAAATTGGAGTTACAAAGCAACTTAGCGTTTTCACAGCTCACGAACGGGGCACCACCGCCTTGCATGATCTCCATTAAACGATCCAATAGAAGTCCCGGTCCAATAGTCGATCGCATGAAACCTCCATTGGGAGCTGATTTTCCCATGGAAAACCTCCACTTTTTTTCGTTGATTTGTCCCCGGTTTCCGCTTGGAGGTAAATCCTCTCAAACTGGACATTTCAGTCAGTAAAATCATTTATGCATATCTAATCTACTCAAGCAACAGGGGTTTTGGTCAGTGCTCACAGTTATAGCCCTTAACAGTTAATATCTGGCTCAGAAAACTTCTCATTGAAGTGATTTTTTTCACCTGCGTTGCGTGAGTTATTTCGTCCTATAACTATAAAGGTCTCCCACTACGGACGTGAACCGCAGGGTCTGTGTGATGCTGCTGCGCTGCGCTGGTGCTGGTCCTTGTCGTTGATGTTGCATCCAAAGAGGCACATGTCCTAAAGGTGGTTCAAGCAGAATCAGGGACCTACAAGAATTACCCTCTGGTTATTTACTAGCGTAGCAGCAAACTAGCATAGCTATGGAAGATAACTAGGCTAAGTTGGTACGTTGGTACAGATGGCCAACTGTTGGGTTTATGGGGGTTCCCTCTGATGATTTAACATAGGGAAAATGGCCATATGAATAGATGATTTGTGATGATTTACCCATCAAACATGGTGATTTTCCAGTTCGCAGCCTTCAACTACTGTGCAATTCACAATTCAAAATTCAAAATGTGTGGGAACTTGGGAACCAGTTGAACCAGTTGAACCAGTTGAACCAGTTGAACCAGTTAAGGTCAGATTCCTAAGTACCCCACAGATTTGGACACAGCCATACTCTATCATGGCATCGTGGCACCCGCAGATTGACAAATCCCTGAAACCAAATCCCAACTTATGCTGCTTGATTCACTTCAAATCTTGGGGATTCTAGGTGGCGTTCATCCTAATTAATGTCAGCCCTGGATTAATAAACTCCAAACGGCCGTTTAATTGCTGGGATACCATAAAAAAGTATCAGATGAAATGACTATTGGAGGAGCACCCCCCAAATTTATAAACCATGGTTTATTAATCCGGGGTTGACATTATGTGAAAAAACATGTTCTTATTTGTCAGGTTTAGCCTCCTGTTGGCTGGTTGAATCCCCTTTCCTTTGTGAGCAAAAATCCCAACGCGTTTCTTGGTTGGCAAAAATGTTGGGTGTGAGTCGAGCTGTAGCCCCCCAAATCTTTGGCGAAATCGATCTTTGTTGGTTCAGTCCTGGTTTTTTCTTGGTGTTTAAGTTTGATCTAATATATTAAACACATCCAAGTGTTAAACCCCCATGTGTTTGAAAGTTCAAGATCAATTTTGATGTTTAAGGCTACTTCAACCCATCCACACTCGGATTTGCTCCATCCAAGTCACTTGCAAGAAGTACATGTATTGCCACAGTCGGTCTTGCGCAACATCCTAGGTTTTTCGCGGTTGATACAGAAATTGTGGTTGTCAATTCCTTGTTGATGACTATAGTAGGTACCACAAAAAATATGGGGGTTCAATGATGCTTGATGAGGGTTGATGTTTGTTTAACAATGGTTCATGATGGCAAGTGGTTAACAGTCCTGGTTAGTACGTCCTCTAAGTGGGTTAACCCATCTACAACTATGGGTTTTAACATGTTCCGAACATGTCTTAACTATGGCTATCAACCATTTACCAAGTGGGTACAGTAGTCCATGATATCCCCCATACAACCGCCCTAGATCATCCTGTCGTAATTCCCTTTACATGGTAAATCATCAACAATCATCAAAAGCACACAACAATTGTTGACAATCATTACACATTTCTTTGAAACATATAGTGATGTCTGATTGTATTTACAATGTCATTAGTCTTGAAATAAGTCGATGATCATGAGTTTTAATCTATAGTTTTCATCATGAGTTTTGGAAACATATGATTATCAGTATGTTGATTATTCACTTATTACACCTATCATTACACTTGTTCTAATTCACATTGAATTATGAGTTTAGGTGAGTCCATTTATTTTTCATTACAATGACACAAAATTTACATTCCTTCTCATTCTCATCTATAATCATCTATAATTCTAGAGTTATTACCCATGAGTTTTGGTGATTGGTCTTCATGAATTTAATCTATAGCTGGTTGGTAGTTTTAACCATCTTGAAAAATATTAGTCATTGGGAAGGGTTATCCCATATATGAAATGGAATATAAAAACTGTTTGAAACCACCCGCCAGTAATATATTCCCAATATTATATACCCATTAGTTGTGTTAACCCATAATTACCCATTAGTTTAACCTATGACCTATGATATTGTTACCCATTGGTTACTACCCATGAAAAACCCACATTTTCCGATGCTTTCCATCACGTTTTTTTCACCACCGGGAGGACTTGGGATGGGATCATAGAATGATCCCATGGGGACACTGAGGTGTTGTGAAACCATAGGAAAATGTGGGGAAACCCGTTTGGAAACCATAGGAACATGTGGGTTTTGCATGGGATTTATAGCTGATTATAGCTCGAAAACTCTCAGTTGGTGCGTTTATAATCTCCAATTGAACACGTTTGGGTTTATGGTAGATATAGAAAGCACTACCTACTATGGTTTTTAAACCAACTATAGAAAACACTACCAACTATAATTATAATCTGCAGAAACTAGTTCGATAGAACCTAGATATTGTCTAGATTAACTACAGGTGGTGCCCCAGTTCGTTGACTAGGTGGGTTATATCTATATCTATATCTTGTGCCCCATATCTATATTATAGGTTAACACAACTATATCTAATCAACCCTAGATATTGTACTCTTCAACCCACTTAGCTAACAAACTGGGGCACCACCTTGTATGAGCATCTCATGATCCCATCATAATTTCCTATTGGTCACTTACAGTATATCAACTTATATCAATGATATCCCTATATCTTTGATGGCTATTAACATGGCCAATCTTTGATACCCTGCAACAAAAATAAAGTTTCTTAGCTGGTAAACGTAGATAATCCCATACCAAAAGACTATATGTTTGGGATTAGTGTCTATCCATCTAAGATTGCCCTCGTTAACCTCTATATACCTCCCAAATTAATAATAATCCATGTATAATCAGGATAGAATAGTAATAATAATAATCATCAATTATCCCAATATATCCCATCAGCATCAAGAGCTAATTAACTGGTTAAAAGCAAAGTAACTAGTTCGATATATCACCTATACACAATAGTGGAATTGCAGTTGTTTGCATTAACTTAGCGTTCACAAGCGGGGGCATCAAGAGCTCATTATGTAAATATAATATATATATATAACAACATTCATCATTCATTATCCCAATATATCCCATGGTATAATAAGTGTCATCATTGTAATGGGATACAACAATTCCATAAGTATGATCAATATCGCATAATGATGATAGCAGTTGTTCATATCAATATATCATTAACTATCCTACAAGGTGGTGCCCCCCAGTTATAAATTGGTTTATAAGCACATTAACTATAGATATATCTACCATAAACCATAGTGAAATTGGAGTTATAAACCCACTTAGCTGTCATAAATCAGCTATAAATCCCATTACACCCACATTTTTCTATGGTTTCCAAACGGGTTTCCTTAGCGTTCACCACCGGGGGCACCGTTCAGGGCGATGACTCGCCAAGCATCAGCTGTTCCGAAGCGGGTGGAGCACCCGCCCGTGAGGTCCGTCATGACCTGCGGAAAAAGGTCCCCTTTGCGAAGGCCGAAAATCGTAATTAGTGGATATGAATGGAATTAGTTAGTGGATATCAACTGATATCAACTAATTCCATGAATATCCACTATTTTTTCATGTTTTGAATATCCCCATGGTATAGTTAGTTAGTGGTATATTCAAAACATGATATATATATATATCCCTATGGATCCAGCCGTACCTTCTCAGGAAGTACAACTGGGGTATGATTTAGGGGGTTAAGTACCAAAAAAAATATATATATATACATGATATAATTAGTGGATGTGAATGGAATTAGTAGATATAATTAGGGATTTAATTAGTCATATCATTGAATTAGTGGTTATCTAATGGCTGGTTGGTGGTATACCTACCCCTCTGAAAAATATGAAAGTCAGTTGGGATTATGATTCCCAACTGAATGGAAAAATACAACATGTTCCAAACCACCAACCAGTATATATATATATATTTTTTTTGCCCCCCAGTTATAAATAGGTTATAATCTCATTCACTACTTCGATATATCACCAACAAAAACATACAAAAAAACATAGTGACATTGGATTCATTTGCACCAACTTGGCTAACGAACTGGGGCACCACTTAGCAGTTGATAGATGGTTTATCCCATTATTTATAGGGTTTCATTCAAGGTGCTGCAGGATTTGTTAAGCATCTTAGATTAAGTGTGGGGTTTATGGTGATGATAACTATAGACAAATGGGGTTTGGGGTGACCAACAAACATATCTGACACACATCACCTTGTGGCTGCGAGAGAGACTGGTTCCGCGGGTTGAATATGTGCTACCAAATTGACACCCCTTCTATCACGGGCCATTTCAGGAACCGATTGGTTGGAGGTACCTACCATATATAAGGCCTATGTAAGGGCTATGTAAGGGGATATGATAAGGCTATATCCTTGCTATATACAAGGTTGTGCCCCATAGTTAGCTAAGTTGGTGCAAATAAGTTAAATTTCACTATGGTTTACAGGTGATGTATCGAACTAGTTAATGGGCTTATAAACCAACAAACATCACTGGGCGGCACCACCTTGTATATATATATATACAGTACATATCCCAATGGATCCAAACACTGTCTGAGAAGGTACGGCTTGATCCATAGGGTATGTATGTATATATATATATATATAGATATAAGCTATATATGTAGGTTCCCGCCTAGAATAGGGAGACCCCTAGTTTTCATCCATTTTAATAGGAGTTTCCCCATTATAAACCATCCATGCTGGGGTACCGCCATATTTGGAAACCTCCATATATATATACATTGTCATCCTGTAGTCAATAAACTATGGTTTTCAAAAAAAATGAAAAACATACAGAACTATCCATATATGTTGTTTTCTTCAAGATTATTATCCTTGTTATATAATGGTTATATATAAATATAATATGTATACATATATATCATCCAGTAATTTAACATAGACCTAAATACAATTATATGTATCATTAAAAATATATTTATATAATTATATATATATAAACTAACTATATATAAATATATATATATATACCATCCAGTAATTTACCATAGACCCTGCCAGATAGGGGTTGGAAGATTAGTTTCCGATAAAATTGGTTTATTTTCAGGGTCTATGTAAATTTACCAGAGGGTACAAGGTGGTGCCCGCACTTATGTTTGTTGGTTTCTAAACCACGTTCATCAAGTAGTGCGATATAAACCATATTAAGTAGTGCGATATATCTACCATAAACCATAGTGAAATTGGAGTTATGATCGCACCAACTTAGCTATCATAAATCAGCTATAAATCCCATTAAACCATATTAAACCCACATTTTCCTATGGTTTCCTATGGTTTCCCCACATTTTTTCGATGGTTTCCAAACGGGTTTCCTTAGCCTTCACCGGGGGCAACACGATTTGGGGCCTCTTCGACATGACCGCCACCGCTGAGACCTTCCCAGCTGCCATGGAGCTTGGCGTAAGCCTGGGCTTGCAAAGAAAATGGATGGGTTATACATGGGTTATATAGCTCTATATATATATATGTATATATATATATATGTGTATATATATATATATATATGTATATATATATATGTATATATATATATGTATATATATATATGTATGTATGTATGTATGTATGTAAGTATGTATGTATGTGTGTATGTATATATAGATATATATGTGTGTTTGTATGTATGTATGTATGTATATATGTATGTATGTATGTATGTATGTCTGTCTGTCTGTCTGTCTGTCTGTATGTATGTATGTATGTATGTACGTATGTATGTATGTATGTATAGATATATATGTGTGTATGTATATATACATATATATGGTTATATGTGGTTATATAAGGTTATATGTGGTTATATGTGGTTATATATGGTTATACGTGGTTATATGTGGTTATATATGGTTATATGTGGTTATATGTGGTTATAGGTGTTTATATATGGTTATATATTGTTATATGTGGTTATATATGGTTATATGTGGTTATATGTGGTTATATGTGGTTATATATTGTTATATATGGTCATATATGGTTCTATATGGTTATACTATTGTATATGTGGTTGCATTCAAGGAACATGATATGGATGGGGTATGGTTGGTTTCAAGAAAATGGATGGACTATGGTCAATCAATCATAAGATTATGGTAAATAAAACAGTATACATATATGGGTAAATAATAATATTTCACTAACCTGAAACTTGCGGCCATCATTTTGGGGATGATTCCCCGCAATCTAACCATGATTCCAGTGAGGGAGAACAGTGAGGTCGTTATAATTTACCCAGATATATCTATTGGTGGTGGTTTCAACTTTCAACCCCTCTGGAAAATATGAAAGTCAGTTGGGATCATTATTCCCAACTGAATGTAAAAATACAACATGTTCCAAACCACCAACTAGAAGAGGATCTCACCAAACATGGGGTCAGATATTTGCCAAACGGGAGATACTTTAGACATCTTTAGACTTGAAAACGTTTTGAGCAAAGTCTCAGTGAGGGCCGGACGGATCGCAACTGGTTGGTCATCTTGATTAACTTTCTTGTGCTAAACGTAGGGAATTTTCGGGAATTATTCACAATAACTATCAAGAATAGTCCCAGCAACCCCCAGCAACCCATCCATTCCCCATGTAAAACCCACCAGTAAGTGAAGTATGCGCCCCAACTGGGTTATCCCGTGTATCTCCGGATTATAACTTCACAAGCACTGAGCAGTTGTTAACTAAGTGGGGTGATTCTCGTTTCTCGGATGTTAACTACACATGTTGATTTTGTGGGCCCATACCATCAATAACTGTTTACTACAATTCACCCAAACCATGACATTTGCACACAAATTACAATTGTAGAGAATGTTAACTGGTTACACTTTCTCGGATGTTAACTACACAAATGTCATGGCTTGGTGGTATTTTGCTTTCCCTGCTGAAAGCTAAAAAAAAGTTCGTAGCTTATCGCCCGGTCATTCACCCAACACCAAAACACGAAACATCGTACATCGTCCGATCGAACCAGTTACGATCGGGATGATCCTCCAAATTTAGTATCCCACTGCTGTAATTATATAAGTACCTATATTCAAAGTGACAAACCAATATTTCACTTGAATATTTTGATATAGCATTTGAAGATGGTATTTTAATTTTCATCAATAAATAGCATTTTACTCAATATCAATCCTTCAAAGTATCATGTTGATGTTAAAATCCCATTTTGATGATTCATTCAATCTCGTTCAATCCCGTTTATCATGTTTATTCCAAAACATTTTTAAACACTAGACATCTCAGGATCCGAGTGTATGGCTAAAAATCATCCAAATGGGATAGTGCAATAATGATATATCATTAAAAATACCCCTATCGGCCTATCCCATCTCATTAATTACACAAGTTGATTGATAGGTTTCCCTACTATATTGGTTATCATAATCCTGAATTAATCAAGTAGTATAAGTCCCTATGTGAACCAATCAACAGTGCCAATCTTAGATACCCTGCAAACAAAAAAAATTAAGTGGTGAACGTAGGTAGTCCCATACCAAAAGACTGGTTTGGATTAGTTTCTATCCATCTAAGATTATCCCATTAACATTGCCATATCCCATTAACATTCCGTTAGCATCCCATTAACATCCATTAAATATTGTCATCACTGGATGATCATCCCGTTAATGGTGGATGCTCATTTTATCATCCCATCTATTTAAATGTTATTAATTGGTAGATCCCCATTGGGATGAAAATTAAGCAAACCAGCAGAATCCCATTAATCATTAAATATTGCTGGCTGCTCCATTTTCAGACCCATTCGATGATCAACCAGGCCTTCTCTACCAGAGCCGGCCATGGCAAGGAGGGCCAAAACTCTGTCCTGGCTGGAAGGACACCCCGCCGGTGTAAAATGATGTTTTTCGATGTGGGTTTCTCCGAAAAAATATGAGAAACATAAATCCACTGGTTCTTCATCATGTTCTCTACTATGATTGTGTTTTGGGGTTTGCTGTTATTCTTCATTTTCAGATGCGCCCATATATGAAATAATGTCCTTTCGGAATGGCACATTGTGGAACATGACCTTCAAATGGCTATTCGCTACCCACTGATGCCCCACTTTTTTGGCTAAGTCGGCGTCTAAGTGTTAAACTAGAATAGAAAAGGTTTTGTGAAGGACATCTCATACAGTAAATGAATGGATTGATAAACCAACTCATCAGTGTATTGGCATCACATTGTGAAACAAATGGGATCATGTGCAAACCTTAGTCTAAATTGACCCAACAAACTCACCCCCAAGTAGTGCATGCCACAATACAAGGTGGTGCCCCAGTTCGTGAACGCTAAGTTGACGCAGATAACTTGGTGAATTCTATGGTTTATGGTAGATATATATATATATAACTATATTTACTATGGAAAATCACCATTTTTAATGGCTTGATGAATGGGGGTTCTATCGAACTAGTATTCATGGGGTTTATACTAAACCAACGAAACCACATCACGTTTGGGGACACCATCTGTGAGGTTCCAGATAGATTTTCTTGCGATCATGGCTCGCACAATACATTCAATACATTTTATATATCATCCAGTTTTAAACGGTTTGGACCTTAAACACATTGTTTGCACATCATCCAGAATAGATTGGCCACATGGCAAAAGAGAAACTCTAATCCCTGATCTTTGTCAAAACAGCAGGCAATATTTGGTAGTTTTACGTTGGGTTTGGATGGGAAAACCCAAACCCAGATCCCATGCTCGACACAACGGTGGTCCGGGAGTGGAACTTCACCATCCGCATTCCAGGTTCGCGACAGATTTCCATTACCGAAGGCCTGTGAAATGATGTTCTCTGCCTTCTCCACTACAGGGGATCAAAAACCAATCTGCACCATCATCTGCGCATCCGCAATGGTAACTGCCAACACTGGACGGTAAAGACCACCACCTTGTTCTGCAGAATCCTATACGTATTCATACGTTGATTAAGGTTGGCTAATAAAAACACAGGCATTCTCACCAGTAAAATATCTAGAAATAAAACATCCACCTTTGTTTTTGCAAATATTGGAGAATCAGACCTATGAGTATTCAGACTAGTATGTTATGGAGATGAAAGTGTAACCTCAATCACACATGTTAACCCCGGATGAATAACTTTTGAGTGCTAACCTGGTGGGGTACGCCCACCCAAAAAAAGATCTATGAACATTGGTACCAGCCCACCCCTATTACTATTATTACGCGCTGACACCGTCGTTTGCCCAAAAATTCAGGGGGTAGCCCGGAATACTAACGGAAACACTCAGAGATGCTACAACAATTACCTGTATTATAAGATTACCATCTTCCCCAGGACCCCTGATAGATACATATCATTACCATTTAGGTTGGAGGGGTTGGGGTGTAATTATCCTGGTTGCTCATCATCATTACATGCCAGATTCTTCCCGGTCCGAACGATGGCGTTTGACTGTATTATTCAACTGGAGGTTTAGCTAATCCTGGGCCTATCATAAACATCAACATTTACAAATCCCTGCAAAATAAATCCCTATTTTCCTGGGTGCAATCGGTTAAATTTTGGTCCTCTTTGGTCGTTCTTAAATCAAATCCAGAGAAGTAATTATAGCACATAGACTTGGAAGAAGTCATCATTCCTTCAAGGTGGTGCCCCCGTTCGATAGCCAAGTTGCTGCAAATAACTCCAAAAAGTCAACGGTCTGTGATATTAATCGAACTATAGTTCATGGATTTGTTAAGCCAATTTATAATTGGGGGCACCACCTCGTTGGTTAAACCATGGCCAATCTTAGATACCCTGCAAAAAATGATAGATTCTTAGCTGGTCACTAGATAATCCCATACCAAAAGACTATTTTGGATTAGATTCTACCCATCCAAGATTGCCCTCGAAATCTTATCATGTTACATCCGAATTTTCCGTGTTTTTGGGGGTGCCCTTGGTGCTTTTTGTCCTCGCAGTTAAGGGATTCATCGCCGAATCGAAGGGGATGGCATCATCGATCACCACCTGCCGTTGGGCGAGTTTCATGGTCTATGAGATGAAACCATAAAAAAAATGAATGGGGATATATTTAAATATATTTATATGTACATGCGTGATATATATATATATATACATAAATATATATATATATAGACATATTAATATATATATATATATAGTATTGGGATTTATCGGGTATTATGAATGGGTCAAAATTTTCAAAAGATTCAAGACCCAGAAAAACACATATGGCTCAGATTGTGTTTCGCTTTTTCACGCGTTTTTTCTCAGCCTTTATTTTAAGTGCATACCATATTTTGACTCATACCCATACAGGATGGGCCCCCCCAGTTATAAGTTGGTTTATAAACCCTGATAAACCCCATTAACTATAGTTATATCTACAATAAACCATAGAATTCAGCCACTTACAAGGCAACTGAACGCTATCGACTGGGGGCCCCATCCTGCATGTATGTAGTCAAAACGTACCCTCTGGTAAACTAACATAGCTATAGAAAATGGCCTATTTATAGTTGAATTATCTATTAAACATGGTGATTTTCCAGAGCTTTTTTTGTATGTTTACCAGAGGGTAGTCAACATGTAATTGAACGTTGGAAATATGAGATGAGCAAAGGTCATCCCACCATTAGCTCGAGAGATTCCGTTCAAAAACTAGGCCCACGATGATCACTGGATGATCATCCCCCTGTTGTGACACAGAAACAAGTATCCATATTATGTATAATATATATATATATATAGAGATATATAGAGATATGTTTATTTAAATATAAACTATGTATATATGTATATATAAACATATATGTATATATGTGTTCTTACCTACCCAGCCAAAGTTTACCCAATGACATGCTGTGACCTCTTGGTGACCTCATGTATGTCGAAGTGCAGCTGTGAAGTTAAAAAAAAAACATTGCAGGCCAGGTCAGTCCAGGTGGTGCCCCAATATCGTTGGGTTGATTAGGGGGTTATATCTATAGTATTATCCATATATATATATATACACACATATTATCTATAGTCATATGTACTTATCTAAGATAAGTATATATGACTATAGATAATATGTATATACTATGTATATATATATATATATAGTATCTAATATATACTATATATTATCAATAGATATCGAACTAGTATTCATGGGGATGACATTTTCCCCAACAAACAGAACTAGGGCGGTACCACCTGCCCACCGCCCGTAGCTGCCGTAGCTCATCCCGATGGATTCCTCCCTGGCAATATCTGAACTGACACAAAAACTAGAAAACCGGACTATTGGATTAATGTCAACCCCGGATGAATAAACCCAATAGACATAATCTGATACTTTTTTATGGTATCCCCCCAATTAAACAACCGTAAACGGGGTTTATTAATCCAGGGTTGACATTAGATGATGAAATCATTCGAAAATGATCTTCTAAGCTGTACCAAATGGATGCTTCAATATGCTAATAATGATTATCTATTTCGAGTATTACTAAATGGATGGCTTCATTTTAGAAACAACACACATATTGAGGTTCTCAGCCATGATTTGAAGCCTGGTGGCGCACCTGATGCCATTGGCCGTGCTTGTAAAAACGGAGGATGTAAACTCCTGCGTGGACGCACATAAGTTGCTTAACTGTTGGGTTTACAGGGAATAAGACTATAGTTAATGGGGGTTAGAGTTCCAAGCTATACCTGGGGGACACCATCTTGTGGGGGCTATACTACCATTTTTCAAATTGTTCAACATCATTTACAGGCTGTTAAAAACAAAAGAAGCCAAACATATATGTGGTTGCATAATGTTGCGTAATTATTTGGTTGATTTATTCTTAACTGTTAGATGGTTGGGAAACTCTAAGTAGCTCCTTGGCTCCCATTGAATAGGGAATATATAAGGAATATGAATACCCCTTGCTCCGTAGCTCCCTGCTAACCACTGGATAGTTAAACAGGGTTGCAATTAGACAACCTATCGTTACGGTTGAGTGCTGAAAATCAAAGGGTCAAGTCGCTGTGGGCACGCCCATCTGGGTGGTGAAGATTTGGGAGGAGGAAACACCCCATAGCTAAGTTGACGCACATAACTAGGTCAACTAGGGTTTATAGGAGATATAACTATATAATACTATATAATACTATAGATACTATATATATATATATATACATAGTCAGATGGGATTATAAGCCAATTTATAGCTAGAGGCGGCCCTTCCTGTATCAACCAAGAAGGATACTGTGATACAATAATGTAAACACGTCAAATACACTCTGGATGTGTACGGTTAGTCCTGGGGGATTGCCAATACGTGCGTTGCTTCATGACCAAGAAAAAATCAACAGGATGATCCAATAGAAGTTGGTCTTGGTAATGAGTCATTGGATAAAAAACCAACTACCCTCTGGTCATTTAACGTAGCTATAGAACATCACTATCTTTTAGAAGGTAAATCATCACAAATCATCGAACAATTGGGCATGTTCCATAGCTTCGTTAGACAACTAGAATAAACATATCACATCCAGCAAGTTAGCACATGGCTAGCTGGAACATGCCGTGTCAATCTGTTGAATACTTCATCGCCAACATGTCGGAAGAATCACCATGTGATTCCTACCAGCCGCAGAGCTCATGCCCTCCAGTAAAGTAACATAGCCATGGAAAATCACAATGTCGGGAAAAATACCATCTATAGTCTATAGGTCCATTGTCAAAAGCACTGTTAAGTCACCTGATGCTATCGCTTGTGTGGAAAACGTATGAGTTAAAATTTAAAATGTAATATCGAATTCCATTCTCAGCCGCGACATTTTCATCTACGAAGTCGTTTGGCCGGCTTGGCATCTCGATCGAAATGTGAATGCGTAAAATCTGTCAAAAAGCTTAAGGGGCAACCATGAATGTGCTTTCCAATGGTCTGCACAGACTCCGGGATGGTCAAACTTGTCAACAAGCTGCAGCCAGCAAAAGCGAAATCCCCAATTTGAGTCACAGACTCCGGGATGGTCAAACTCGTCAACGAGCTGCAGCCAGAAAAAGAAGAATTCCCAATTTGAGTCACAGACTCCGGGATGGTCAAACTCGTCAAAGAGCTGCAATTACAAAAAGCATAATTCCCAATTTGAGTCACAGACCCCGGGATGGTCAAACTTGTCAACGAGCTGCAGCCGGCAAAAGCGGAAGCCCCAATTTGAATCACAGACTCCGGGATGGTCAAACTCGTCAAAGAGCTGCACTCAAGAAAAGCACCGGTCCCAATTTGAGTCACAGACTCCGGGATGGTCAAACTTGTCAAAGAGCTGCACTGACGAAAAGCATAATTCCCAATTTGAGTCACAGACTCCGGGATGGTCAAACTTGTCAACGAGCTGCAGCCAGCAAAAGCGGAAGCCCCAATTTGAATCACAGACTCCGGGATGGTCAAACTTGTCAACAAGATGCAGCCAGCAAAAGCGGAAGCCCCAATTTGAGTCACAGACTCCGGGATGGTCAAACTCGTCAACGACCTGCAGCGCAAAAAAGAAGAAGTCCAAACTTGAGTCACAGACTCCGGGATGGTCAAACTACTCAAAGAGCTGCAATAACGAAAAGCACCATCTCCAATTGCAGTCACAGACTCCGGGATGGTCAAACTCGTCAACAAGATGCAGCCATCAAAAGCGGAAGCCCCAATTTGAGTCACAGACTCCGGGATGGTCAAAGTCGTCAACGAACTGCAGCCAGAAAAAGAAGAATTCCCAATTTGAGTCACAGACTCCGGGATGGTCAAACTTGTCAACGAGCTGCAGCCAGCAAAAGCATGATTCCCAATTTGAGTCACAGACTCTGGGATGGTCAAACTTGTCAACGAGCTGCAGCCGGCAAAAGCGGAAGCCCCAATTTGAATCACAGACTCCGGGATGGTCAAAGTTGTCAACGAGCTGCAATCAGCAAAAGCATGATTCCCAATTTGAGTCACAGACTCCGGGATGACAAGTCGCAACAAGCTACCGCATCCTGCGAAAGCAGCTGGGCGGATGAATGTTTCAGTGTTGGGGATGCGTACGTCACGTACCTCCTGCACATTGTGGCCAGATGCGCTGGCACACTCAAGTGCTGGCGTGACGTAGAAGACAACCTGCAGCCAGCTTCAAAATGTGTTATAGCTTATTATAGCTGCATATATTAATATATATGATGGTGTATGTGGCATTGTCATCCATTCCATAAGAAACAGAAATCCTTATGTGAATACCCAAGCAACTTGACCCCAACTACACTGAATGGGTATATATAAATACCATCCGGTAAACTGTGATGGCTATGGAAAATCACCACTTTAAGCAGGTAATTCAACTACAAGTGAGCCATGTTCAAATATGTTCAATAACTATATTAGATTACCGGAGGGTACTTATTAGTGGAGCTGCACACCCCAAGAACCATGTTTTCTTCGGGGCTCACAGAGAATGGGCCACGCTTCCCCGCACAAACAGGATGATTAATGAATCCGGATATTTCGAAAGCATGACCATACATATTCTAATATAAAAAAAAATACATTGGGACTTTGGAGTCTAGTGTCTCATCATGAAAAAAAGAGGCGTAAGGTGTACGTCATGTTGAGTAATTCTTTGGGCCTCAACTAGGCTTTTTGTTTCAAACGTGCCTGCACTTTGGCAGAGTCGAGGAAAGACTCTGAGACGGACATCTGAAGATCATTCAGATTCTCCCCGTCAACGACAAGCTCCACGGTGCTGAGTCTCCTGGTGAGCTCATCGTCCGATGGATGAAACGCCTGAGCACTGGTGGTTGAGAAATATGAAGTCAATCGGAAGTACATAGACAGAGACTTTGACTTTTTTCAAAACTGTTAAGATGCAGCAAGAGTTAGTTGTGTTAGTTTGAAAACACAACAAACAAACGCTGCTTCTGGAAAACTTGCCCTTGACCCGACCTTCACTTCCTCCTTCAACTCTTCGATGGTCATTTCTGGCTGTACTGCCAAGGTGTAAAGCTTGCCACTGAGCAGTTCCACACTGATGTTCCTGGCCATTGCAAATGCAAAGCTCGACGCAAATTGCCAAATTCAAGGCTGGAACTCCCCTCTTGAACCACTAAGCACTGCGAGCAAATGGCTCAACATAGATGTGCTTTTCTGGCTTTCATGAGTAAAGCCCCGGAAGAAAACTCTGTTGCGGTTTCCATCTGTGCCTGCCCGCTTACTCATGCTTGATCACTTGCAGCTTCTAGGATCTTGGAAGAAAAGGCTCATGAGTTCCAAGTTGTTCCACAGCTCAAGAGCAAAGAAATCAAGGGGTCAAACATCACAGATCCGGTTGCATCTGTAAATGGCGGATAAACTCCATAAATCAATTCACCTTTTGTTGCGCAGCATTTTGGTCACCTTTGGATAATTTTGCTTCTCAGGTACTGAACCCAAATCACACCAGTTGACCAACCAAACTCAGTGTGGTATAAGCTCCATACTGTAGTCATCTGTAGTCTATACCTGGCGGTATAACCTCTCCTTAGACAGCCTGCTTTAGTGGTGGGATGCGAGATCACAGTAGGGGTCACCAATGAAAATATATAGTAGTGATATATATATATATATGTAGTGGTAGTGGTTTATAGTGCTTAATGAAATTGTATATACCTCTACTTGAATTGTTGATGAGCTTGATGTTCACATGGAATTCATTGCCCTCCACGGCCAATGCTTGGGGATGGTCACCGCATGCTGGAAATACCACCTTTTTGCGCACGAATTAACAAGCAGTTCAACCAATCGACGATGCAAGGTATAATCCACACTGTAGATTTGGGTATCCCACAAAACGGCGCTTCTTTCGCGAGATGGAGGCTGTAGTCACATAAGGTGCTATGCTCATCCAGGGTCATCATCCCTCTCATGCTTGGGAAACACCAACAAGTTTTGAGGCGGAAAAAAAAAAACAATGATAGAGATCTGGTTTGTGGTTTCAACCCCTCTGAAAAATATTAGCCAGTTGGGATTCTTATTCATCTTATTCCCAATATATGGAAAAATAAAAAATATTCCAAACCACCAACCAGAGATGGTATTTCCACATTCAATACTTCGGGATAGCTGCTAATCATCAAGCATTTCCATGATGCAACGGTTGCACCCATATGGTTCTTCACATTTCAATCGTCGCCTCGTCGCCTCGTCATGGTTCCAGATACTTTTGGGCGGCTAACGACACGTACAAGTAGAACTTGCTGGGAGAATCATGGATATTTTTGAAAACGACACGTCTCAGTTCTGGTTGGAGATATTGTGTTATGCATTCTTGTGCTCTGTTCCAAGAACCTGGTCTGACCATCAGAACATGCGCCACGAATGGCTCATGCTTGGCCAACAAACATGGGGATTGGATGATGTGACCACGCCACGGGGAGTTGTTTATCAACGCTTAACATGGCTGATCAGCCAGATAGGCTGCAAAAAATGACAGATTCTTAGCTGGTTAGTAAGTAGACAATCTCAAATCCCGAAAGACGATCAATTGGATGAGTTTCTACGCATCTAAGGGTGTCCCATTGACATCCATTCATATCCACTAACATCCATTTAACATCCCCTAGTAAATAGCTTAAAAACACGTGGCTTTTCCCAAGAAATATGCAGGTTTACTGGACATATTCCCTTCATACAAGTCTGGGGTTGTCGTCAGGCTTGGTCTTTCGTGCTGTGTCACCGCTGGTCACTGGTCCACTAAATACTACAGTGTGACCCTTCACTGAACAGTTCTGGTTGGTGGTTTCAATACCTCTGAAAATATTAGTCTGTTGGGATTATTATTCTAAATATATGGAAAAATAAAAAATGTTCCAAACCACCAACCAGTTTAACTGGAATTATAACTCCCGTAACTAAGGTTATATATCATCATAAGTCCAATTTAGAACTGTTAAGGGCCAAAACTGTAGGACTGGGGAGAAGTAGAACTAACTTAACACACACTGGCCACTAATCGAGGCCACAAAAAACTGATACATTAACATAGCTATGGAACATCGCCATTTTAAAAAGGTCAACAACTGCAAATGGCCATGTTCAAAATGTTAAACTACCAGAGAGTATAATATCAAACGTGTTCAAACTGTGGTTCTGCAACTGGGGTTGAAGCATCCTCAGGCCGTACTCGCATGGCAAGGTGTCCAATTCCATCCCATCAGCTGCAGCATTTTCATCTGCGACATCTTTTAGACGGCTTGGCACCACGAACAGCGTTTGGATGCGTTAAATTTGTCAAAGAGCTGCAACCATCAAAGGTGCGCTTCATAATTCTAGTACTCATAGACTTTGGGATATTCAAACTCGACAAAGAGCGGTAGTCAGCAAAAGCAAATTCCCCAATTTCAGTAATGGACTCTGGGATCGTCAAACTTGTCAACGAGCTGCAGCCAGCAAAAGCATGATGCCCAATTTGACTCACAGACTGTGGGATCGTCAAACTTGTCAACAAGCTGCAGCCAGCAAAAGCAGTATGCCCAATTTGAGTCACAGACCCCGGGATGGTCAAACTTGTCAGCGAGCTGCAATTTTGAAAAGCATAAGGTCCAATTTGAGTCACAGACTCCGGGATGGTCAAACTTGTCAAAGAGCTGCAACTACGAAAAGCATCAGCTCCAATTACAGCGACAGACTCCGGGATGGTCAAACTCGTCAAAGAGCTGCACTCACGAAAAGCACCTTCTGCAATTTGGGTCACAGACTGTGGGATCGTCAAACTTGTCAACGAGCTGCAGCCAGCAAAAGCATGATTTCCCATTTGAGTCACAGACTGTGGGATCGTCAAACTTGTCAACGAGCTGCAGCCAGCAAAAGCATGATGCCCAATTTGAGTCACCGACCCCGGGATGGTCAAACTTGTCAGCGAGCTGCAATTTTGAAAAGCATAAGGTCCAATTTGAGTCACAGACTCCGGGATGGTCAAACTTGGCAACGACCTGCAGCCGGCAAAAGCGGAAGCCCCAATTTGAATCACAGACTCCGGGATGGTCAAACTCGTCAAAGAGCTGCACTCAAGAAAAGCACCGGTCCCAATTTGAGTCACAGACTCCGGGATGGTCAAACTTGTCAAAGAGCTGCACTGACGAAAAGCATAATTCCCAATTTGAGTCACAGACTCCGGGATGGTCAAACTTGTCAACGAGCTGCAGCCAGCAAAAGCATGATTCCCAATTTGGGTCACAGACCCCGGGATGGTCAAACTTGTCAGCGAGCTGCAATTTTGAAAAGCAGAAGGTCCAATTTGAGTCACAGACTCCGGGATGACAAGTCGCAACAAGCTACCGCATCCTGTGAAAGCAGCTGGGCGGATGAATGTTTCAGTGTTGGGGATGCGTACGTCACGTACCTCCTGCACCTTGTGGCCAGATGCGCTTGCACACTCAAGTGCCGGCTTGACGTAGAAAACAACCTGCAGGCAGTTTCAAGACGTGTTGTAGCATATCATAGCTATATACCGATAAGCTATATATTATTAAATATTGATATATCCCAGAACTTCCGCATGCAAGTTTAACTGGGCACTTTGACAAAGTACCAGTTTAACTTGAACCTTTCACAACCGTCATGTTTTACTTGGCTAACAAATGGACCGATATGGGCTATATATTTTGGAAGCTCTCATTAATTAGATTGATGAAGGCTCAAAATGCCCCTACTTTCTTCAATGAAAAAGTGTAGCGCACAATTTTGCGTGTCGGCCGCATATTGGGCAAAATATTGAACCTCTCAAGGCACACGTAAAAAGATGAGATTGCTAATGGTAGGTATATATGTGTATATGTATATATACCCTTTCATTCCCTGTAACTATATGTTTAAGTCTAGGGGTTGGGAAAGGCCACGGGGTTTCAATTCATGTGCAGTTGAAATGTGCGAGTGTGTCGTTGAAAGTGCGATTTTCACACTCAAATTCGAAAATTCTGAAATTTCCCGCTGAAAAAACTCAAGCGTCATTTCAGCGTGAAAAGTGCGCGAAAAACCAATGCTTTCACCGTGAAAGTGCGTGAACAACTTGTGATTTCCGAGTTACCAAAAAAAAATCTTCCATTGTGAATTTATTCAGTAGCCAGTACGTTCATAGCCAACACTATTACTGATCCGGGGGACCATGGACGTGCAAGAGTCTCTCCGGAAAGCGCGAGAAAGGGCACTCAGGGCCAAAACTGAAGTCAATGGTTCTGAGAAGTCAGGGCCCAAGGTCACTTATGAACCATATTTTGTTTTTATCCTTCTAGTTTCTCCATGATATATGTATAAAGGTTCTTGCTTCCGATACTGTAGCGGTTGGTGGATATCTTAAGGGTTCCACTGGGGTGTATACATATAATCCCCATTCTGTATTTTTTCAGGTGTCAAGTGAAAAGGGTACTTTCTGTGAATCATGTACTTTCTAGAACGTGCAAGCTTAACTGGGCACTTTGGAAGTTCAGGGTATGATGATATATTATATATATATGTGGCATGGTCATCCATTCCATAAGAAATAGAAATCCTTAATCCCAAAATGGCTTGATGACCATCCCCCAAGCACTTGGCTCTACCCAAGTAACTTGACCCCAACTACACTGAATGGGTATATACCATCTGGTAAACTAAGATTGGCTATGAAAAATCACAACTTTTAATAGGTAAATCAACTATGAATGGCCCATTTTCCATAGCAAACTCTTAAATTCCCAAAGACAAACCATAGCTTAGTAACCCTCATGTTTGTTGGGATATGGGGCTATGGTGAAATCTGAACTACCGAACTGGAAAATCACCACTTTGACTAGGCAATTCAACTATAAGTGGGCCATGTTCAAATATGTTCAATGACTATGTTAGATTACCGGAGGGTACTTATTAATTAGTGGAGCTGCTCCCTCCAAGAACCATGTTTGTCTTCAGGGCTCACAGAGAAGGGGCCATGCTTCCCCGCACAAACAGGATGATTAATGAATCTGGATATTTCGCAAAGCATGACCATACATATCCAAATATCAAAACAGAAATTGCAACTTTGGAGTCTATTGTCTCATCATAAAAAAATGCGTAAGGCGTAAGTCATGTTGAGTCATTCTTTGGGCCTCAACTTGTTTTTTGGGTTTAAAGAGTGCCTGCACTTTGGCAGAGTCGAGGAAAGACTCTGAGACGGACATCTGAAGATCATTCAGATTCTCCCCGTCAACGACAAGCTCCACGGTGCTGAGTCTCCGGGTGAGCTCATCGTCCGATGGATGAAACGCCTGGGGAATGAGGCATCACATGAACTGCAGCACTGGTGGTTTTCGCCACCCCTTACACCATATGAAGCCAATCGGGATTACACCAGTCATATGAGTCATAGACATAGACTTTGACTGTTTTCAAAACTGTTGAGACACAGCAAGAGTTAGTTATAGACGCAACAAACAAACGGTGCTTCTCCACCCCTGGCCCGTGACCCGGCCTTCACTTCCTCTTTTAAGTCTCCGATGGTCATGTCTGGGCGTGCTGCTAGGGTGCAAACCTTGCCACTGAGCAGTTCCACATTGATATTCCTTGCCATGGCGCAAACTTCGACGCCTTTTTCATGCCGTAACTCTCCTCTTGAACCACTAAGCACTGCGAGGAAGGCTTTACCCAACCCAGTCATTGCGGTTGTAGATTGCCCCACTTCATCCCACTTCGAGTGGTGATTTTACCATATTTTACCTGGCCATACCAGGGGGATATGACTCGGTAGTGGGGAACGCATGGAATATCCTGTTTCACTACAATGAGCAAGTGGGATAGTTCAGATCACCCATAACTACTGGACGATCACCCTACTTACCTGCATACAATTGGGTTACAACCCACTAAAAAGATCCCCGTGGTTTTCGCCACCAAGTGTTCATTTCTAACCCGGTTTTGAAGAGTCAAAAAATGGATCGGAAGAAAAGTCAAAATCCATGGATTTTGATGATGTAAAAAAATGTTCCAAGTCTGGTGGATTGACCAACATCATGCAGGAAACGGTGGATGGTGCCCCCAAACGTGATGTGCTTGAACGTTGGTTTATAAACAATTATAGCCCCGATTAACTATAGTTATATCTACCATAAACCATACAATTCAGTAGTTATATCTACCCCCAACTAATTAACTATAGTTACATCTACCCAAAAAAACATAGGGAAATTGGAGTTATCAACGCACCAACTTAGCGATTTAGCTCACTGGGGCACTACCTTGTGGGGAGCTACACTTTCAGACAGTTCTTATACGGCAGCAACAGCAGCAGTTGACCAATCCCAACCCAGTGGGGCAAGTGGGGCATAGCCTCAATATTTGGCCGTATAATTCTTAGACAACCTGTTTTAGTGGTGGGACAGGATGTGGGATGGCAATAATACTGACCATGGTCTATGTATGTATGTATGTTATGGTATGGTATGTTATGTTATGTATGTATGCTATGTATGTTATGTATGTACATTATGCTATGTTATGTTATGTTGTGTTATGTAATGTAATGTTATGTATGTATGTAAGTAGGTATGTTTGTGTGTATGTATGTATGTGTGTATGAATGTATCGATCGATCGATCTCTATCTATCTATCTATCCATCTATCTATCTATCTATCTTTCTATCTTTCCATCTTTCCATCTTTCTATCTATCTATCTATCTAACTATCTATCTATCTATCTATCTATCTTTCTATCTTCTATCATCTTTCTATCTATCTATCTATCTAACTATCTATCTATCTATCTATCTATCTGTATGTCTGCCTGTCTAGCTGTCTATCTGTCTGTCTGTCTATCTATTTACCTATCTATCTATCTATTTATCTATCTATCTATCTATCTATCTATCTATCATTCTATCGTTTTATCTATCTATCAATCTATCTATTGGTCTATCATTCTGTTGTTCTGTCTATCTATCTATCTATCTATCCATCGATCTATCTATCTATCTATCTGTCTATCTGTCTACCTGTCGATCTATCTATCTATCTATCTAGCTAGCTATTATATATCTAGCTATTATATATCTATGTATCTTTGTATCTATGTGTGCCATATTTGAAACATGCTATAGTTGATGGACATCCAACCATCATTAGCATGATTGAGCATCATTTGCAAGTGTACTTAAATACTATTGTATACAATTTTCAAACTTTATCTAATAATGTAGTCTACCTCAAAATGGCAAGTTCGACATAATCAAATGGTAAAACATGTTGAATTGTAAATTATATGTCTCATCATAGATACCCTGCAAAAAATGACAGAGTCTCAGCTGGCTAGTAAGTAGATACTCCCATGCCAAAAGACTATTTTGGATTAGTTTCTAGCCATCTAATCTTATCCCATTAACATCCATTAACATCCCATCTAAGATTAAACTGCCCATCTAAGATTGCCCATGAATTGTGAATACAACAGCAAACAGTGGATTTCAGGGCTACGGTGCCACCATGTGCCGCGCGTTGCAAAAAAGCGAAGCGCTCGCCGCGCAGGTCCTATGGACGGGTTGGAGAACTTCATGTCCGCAAAGATCTGGGCGATCAACCTACGGCTGAAGAAAACCCCAGTTACTTTTTTGGTGAACATCAAAATAGGTGGTAAAATGGAGGGTAATCTTCCCAACCATAGCTTTTGACCCATATAAGTAGTACTTATCCATATGAGCCCAGTGATAGGATATCCCCACTTAGATGAATGGCTTCAATATTTTTTCTTGGCGGCCTCAGCAGCCATGAGATCTTCAACTTGGGAGTGGCCGAGGCTTATTTTCATGGCTATAACCATAGGATTTTGAAAGCTGCATAAGTTGGTGTACAATACAACTCCTACAACTATGGTTATGTAAGCCACTTGTAGACAATATCACACAATTATAATGTTAAGATCCTATTATTGTAGAAATAGTAGATAACTGGTTGGTGGTTGACCTACCCCTCTGAAAATATGACGAATCGTCAATGGGAAGGGCTATCCCATATATGGTGGAAAATAAAAAATGTTTGAAACCACCAACCAGATAATATTGGAGTTATTTTTCTCTATATTAATAAGTAGATAAGTGTTGCAATGCCATTATCAGTGTCATCTCTCTGCAAGTTCTACTTATAGTCAATTGTGTTGCCACACTACCTTCAATTGTCAATAAGGCCACTGAATATTCATTGGCTTGAGTAAAAATAGCTTAGATTCGATTCAAACTAGATACCTGATGTCTTTTTGTAACTGTCCATTGATAGCGCGAAGCCACAAACTGGAACCAATTTTCGCTGGCCAATCTTTCAAACCATCCCACGGCCAATCTTAGATACCCTGAAAGACAACAGATTCTTGGCTAGCTAGTAAGTAGATAATCCCATGGCAAAAGACTATTTTGGATTAGTTTCTAGCCATCCAATCTTATCCCATTAACATCCGTTAACATCCCATTAACATCCATTAGAATCCCAATAATATCCATTAACATCCCATTAATAGCCATTAACATCCTATCGACATCCCATCTAAGATGAACCGCTACCCATCTTTCAGCTTGCCCTTTGCCCATCCCATCGACATCGACATCGACAAGAAACCAAGGTTTCATTGCGACCGCTTGCATGCCAGCCACTAGGTAGAAGTTCTCCAGCATGCCTGGCTTGAAAACATTGCCCATACGGATCCGGTATTTTTTTGGTGTTTACTGAGCTAATACTTGATCATTAGTGGAATATAATAGGGTTTCTTCAATGTATTCATTATGTATTATGTTGGGATCATATTATTCTGATGGACCCTGATACATTCACCATTTATGTTTGGTTTTTCCAGCAAACAAAAAATATCTATATACAGTATATAATGGAATATTGATTGCGGACCATGGATGTCCAAAAGAATCTACTGGACATGATGTTTGGTTTTCTGCACTAGATTAATTCGTTGTATATATATATATTTGTATTAATATACATAATATAATCCCCAAACAAATAGAAAAGTCAAATCCTACTAATACAATGATGAGAAACTGTTCTATCGGTTTACATGTATATACACATATATATATATATACACATATGTATATATATATACACATATGTATATATATATATATATAGGTTATCTATATATATATATGTATATATACAATATATAGAGTTATAGTTATAGACTATGATTTTCCTGACAATCAAAAAACAACGTGCTTTTCCGTTCAGTTCCTGGTCAACACGCTCAACTCATGCTGAGAATTAAATATTGCTTCGATTGTTTTACGCTCTAGAAATGCCCTCTGGTAATTTAACATAGCTGTTGAAAATTGCCATTTATAGTTGGTTGACCTATGAAAAAATGTATAAAAATGTGATTTTCCATGGCTATATTAGTTTCCCAGAGGGTACTCATCAGAGAGATACGTCCATTACCAATCAAAAACAAAGTTTTTGCTGGATTGGAGTTGGTGTAGATGCAGCTCCGTATCTACAGCAAAATAAAAGAGTAGGATTAAGTCGCCATCCAAGGTTTGACCCGTTTGACCAGAAAATCTTCAGATACTTCCAAGAAGTTTTTGGAATGTGTTTTTTTGCTTTCGGTCTTAAGCCAAGATTTGTTTCTTTGAAGCATCCCCGTTGTACTCATTGTACTCACCAAGAGAGATTGTCCTCATGACCTTTTCAGACATACAAAAAACACAGTCGAATTATTCGCCCTCAATGGTACCGTACAACAGCAACGAAAAGATGAAATTCGAAGTTCAAAAAGCAACTGGTGAAATGTGGGTCAAAAAAACAAGGTCACGCCGCCTGTAACGACCCTGCTGTTTTTCACCTCTTAATTCGCTACTTTTTTGTGTGTCGCATGACCCTCACAGCGTTTTCTTGTTCTGCCCATTTGTTGAGTAGCCAATTTTCCTCTGCGTTTTACAGTGGTTTGTGTGTGTGTTAAGTCGTATTTCCAAGGCGTTCAATCATGAACTTCAATTCCTAAACGCAAAAAAACACTAGAATGTTTCGTAACAAGCGTGTAGACATGCGACATGCAACATGGAGAACACCTGAGGCAGTCCAAGTCTTGTGCGCTAACTTTCCTAAGTCTTTGAGCTGGTGCTTTCCAAGTGTATTGGATCGCCAGACACAACTGTACACATACTCGGCATTTTTTTCATTCAGCAGCCCCTTGGGCGTCTTAGAACACAGTTCCTTTGGGATATACCGTTTCAAGGCTGACCATTTCTTGTCAATGAACTGCGTGCCATGCGTCTTGTTACAGCGTAGCATCAAGAGTCTAGCAAGTGACAAGAGACATATTGCAGCGTAGCATCAAGAGCGTCTGGCAAGTGACACGAGACATGTTACCGCGTAGCATCAAGAGCGTCTAGCAAGTGACAAGAGACATGTTGCAGCGTAGCATCAAGAGCGTCTGGCAAGTGACCAGAGACATGGTGCAGCGTAGCATCAAGAGCGTCTAGCATGTTACAGCGTACCCCTTGCCCCCCCACCCCCCCACCCCCCCACCCCCCCGCAAGGTTCTCCAAGAAAATCACACTATCCTTCGTGCACAAGTTCTAACTGACGTGCAATACTTCTAACTAACGGGCAATACTTCTAACTGACGGGCAATACTTCCAACTAACGGGCCATACTTCTAACTAACGGGCAATACTTCTAACTAACGGGCAATACTTCTAACTAATGGGCCATACTTCTAACTAACGGGCAAAAAGTGTCACATTCCCCAGGGCCGGTAGGGGCGTCGTGAGCAAAAAGGAATTGGTGAAATGTAGTTCAAAACAGCAACATTTAGAAGTTCAACTTAAGTGAAATGTCAAAAGAAACATTAACCAATGCCCATGTTTTTTAATTTTCGGGTATCATCCCATGAAATCCTGGCTGCGAGGCGCAACGGTGGTTTTTATGGTGGCTTACAACAATCCTTAGATAGGAATGTAAGCTTCAACTTAAGCAACTGGTGTTTCATGTGGTGCATTGTCATTGCCAATCTTAGATACCCTGCAAAAAGTGAAAAAATCCCATTGGCTATCTTGGTTTGGCCATGCTTCTTCATTCCAAGTCTCCTGGCCTTCTGCTTCAGGCTCTTCAGACCACTGCTGAGTTTCCTCTTGGTTCTCAACTGCGTACTGCTTTCCAGACTTGGATCCCATCTTGCTTTTACCCTTTCCTTTGGATGGTTTGCCTTTTCCCTTTGGAGATACCTTTGAACCCTTGGTTCCCTTACCGGTGGATGAGCCTTTTGAGCTTGAGCCCTTGCTAGTGGATGAAGATGAAATACCTTTCACTTCCATGCCAACAGTCTTTGGAAACATGTCCAACTTTTCCACATGTGTAACATGTTTTGGTACTCTTACCTTTTCCTTTCCCTTGAACATAGTCCAAATCCAGAGGAGCCGCACCACCATCATCAACCATTGACTTTAAGAAGCCTTTTGTTCCAGAAAGGAAATCACTTCACTACGGATCTTGGGGTAAGTGCCAAACCGCTGGATATTGAGTTCAAGATGTTCTTCAAGATTTTCTGATACCATAGCCAACAGAACTGCACGAAGAGTCTCATCTGAAGGTTTTGTTTGTCCTCTTGATTCATACTCCACAATGTCAGATTCAAATCGATCTAGGCTACTCCTCATAGTTGACATAGTAGCCCTTGCTGGACTGAGAATCCTTCTCAACAGTCTGATGTTTGTTCGATTGTTCTGAGGCTCGTAAGTAACACACAATCTTCTCCACGCATCAAGCCCACACTTTTTCCTCGAGTTGTAAACCACGTCATAGGCCACCCCTTGTGTCAAAGAAACCAAGGCTACATGAAGATGAGCGTCAATTGCATCAACGTCCTGCAACGCGCTGTTCAGGAGATCCACAGCAGAAACAGGATCATCACCTTTTCCTCTAGCATAATCTAGAGCTTGCTGACCAGTAGGCCATTGACTGCAGAACCACGTTTCGAATTTGTAACTCCAGGGCTTCCATTGTTTCTGAACTTCCTCATGACTACCTTTGAGGACATCGGGCTTTCCAATCCCTTTCACATCTACAATCCCTGGTCGGGCTGCAGATTTCTGGAATCCATCTGCCAGCTTCTGTAGACCTTCTCTTGTCTCTCTGGCAATCTGCGCTTGCCCTTGCTGCAACTGCAGCAGCAACTGTGCAAAGACTTGCTCTGCTTGTCCAGCCCCTGTTGCCCCGATTGGGCTTCCACTTGGACTTCCTGGCCCACTCATTGCTGATTAGGCAAGTTTCCTGACGTCCTATCCAACAGTGACCTTGGATAGTTTCTCAGGTACTGCCCAACGTTGGCAAATACCCTTTGCAGATGTCTCAAGTTGAGAATCCTCTGCACCAGCCTCACCCCCAAGTCCGGTCTGACGTAGATATTCCCATTGATATCAAAAGACTAAAGGATTAGTTTCTACCCATCTTTCAGATTGACCTAGTTTTAAACAAACTGGTGAAATGTAGTTCAAACCAGCAACAAAATAAGAAGTTCTCCAGGGATCATCCCATGAAATCCGCAAGGCTGCGATGCGCAACGGTTGATTTTTATGGTGACGTATTCGTCATCCTTAGATTGTTGAATGTGAGCCCGAAACAAAAAAACTGCCAATTGCTATTCTATAAGATTCCGTAACTGTTATTTTTTTTGTTCCCGCATGGCTGGTTGAAACTTGGAAGTCGAAGCTCCATTAAAACCATCAAATCCCGCAGAAAAGTATCTGACACTACTGGTGTTGGGCTCGGGATCCCAGCATTTCACAACTTTCTTGAGGTTGACCAATGAACAAAGAAACAGCTTACTCTAGTGGGTCATAAGCCCAACATATCCCAGTTGCAAGTGGTGATGTTACATGATGTAACCAACTGACTCACAATCCAGTCCAGGAATCAACCATTTCTGTGCTTAAACATCTTCAACGCTTGTAGATTTACACGTTAATTGAACCCCAAACATACACTTTATTAACTCTTCACATACCCACAATGTAGTGCCCCATAGCTAAGTTGGTTTATAAATCCCATAACTATGGTTTATGATAGATGTATCTATATTATACATCTATGGTTTATAAGCCAACTTATAACTGGGGGGCACCACCCTGCAGATACATTCCATTGAAAACATACTTCACTTCGAGTCATCCCCACCATGACATTTATACGTTTTGTTACTGGCAAAACTTCTGGCATTCTATCTGACATATCTTCTGGCATTCGATCTGGCATTCTATCTGGCATATCTTCTGGCATTCTACCTGGCATATCTTCTGGCATATCTTCTGGCATTCTATCTGGCATTCTATCTGGCATATCTTCTGGCATATCTTCTGACATTCTATCTGGCATATCTTCTGGCATTCTATCTGGCAAACATTCTGGCACTTTATCTGGCATACCTTCTGGTATTCTATCTGGCATATCTTCTGGCATTCTATCTGGCATATCTTCTGCCATTTTATCTGGCATATCTTCTGGCATTCTATCTGACATGCTATCTGGCGTTCTATCTGGCATATGGCATTCTATCTGGCCGTTGAGGTTCAGCGGTGCTCACTGAGCTCGGAAGGTCCCAGGTTGAGGTCCAGCGGTGCTCACTGAGCTCGGCGGGTCCCAGGTTGAGGTCCAGCAGTGCTCACTGAGCTCGGAAGGTCCCAGGTTCAGGTCCAGCGGTGCTCACTGAACTCGGCAGGTCCCAGGTTGAGGTCCGGCGGTGCTCACTGAACTCGGCAGGTCCCAGGTTGAGGTCCAGCGGTGCCCAGTGCGCTCAGACACTTGCAGTTGAGGTCCAGCAGTGCCCACTGCGTGCAGAAGTTGGCGAAGAGCTTGGCGAAGAGTTGGCAAGGCGGAAGTGGACATGGAAGTGGAGGCAGCGGTGGTGGAGGAGAAGGAGGAGGAGAAGGAGGAGGAGGAGAAGGAGAAGAAGGAGGAGGAGAAGGAGGAGAACAACTCTGATAAAATCTAACAACCCTCACCTGGCAGGTGGGGAAAAATCCAAGATTTCACTCCGAGTTCCTCGTGTTCCCAGTGCTGCACCCGCAGAAGCCTCGCCTTGGTAAATGCGCCCGGCGCGCGGCACGATGCCAGGCTGACTGAAGGGATATGGCGCGTCCATGACCATCTCCTGGGCGGAACATGGGGATATACCGTGATATACCCGTTGAAAATGGCCCATTTATAGTGGATTACCAATTGAAAATGGTGATTTTCCATAGTTATGTAAACGTTTACCAGATATACCAGATTTTCTAATGGGATAATTATACTGATGTTGTTCAGATGGGATCATATACCTGTTTTTTTTCATTTCTCTCTGGTCAACTAACAGTTTGCGAACTTGAAAATGGCCCAGTCGAAATAGTGGATTTACCCAGCTAAAAAATGGTGGAATTTCAAGTTCGTTATGTAACTGGAGATCCATGGAATTTGTGTGGAGGTTTCCGAAGAAAATGGAGCTACTCCCCGGGGTAGCCTAATATTTGATGGTTTCCCCCTATGTTCCCGGGGATGTCATGGAATACGATAATGAAGTATCAGTGGTTCATGACCCAGATGTCTGGGTTTGGTACCTGAACTGCAGGCAAATCACCACAGTTGATGCTTCAGAAGCTCATGTTCCCCATGATTTTTGTTGTTACCCTCTGGTAAACATACAAAAAGCTATGGAAAATCACAATTTTCAATAGGTAAATCAACTATAAATTGGCATTTTCAATAGCTTTTTGTATGTTTACCAGGCCGGGTATTTGGAGGTATCCCCCAAGTTCAGACAGACCCCAATGACCCAATGATTTTTGCACACAAAAAGGGATGTGTTCTGCAAAGTCTCCCTGAAAACCAAACCTTGGATGATGGGCTCATGCTGGTTGATGCTTGGTATTCCTCAGATATACCCTCTGGTTATTTGACGTAGCTTTAGAAAATCACCATTTTCAATAGATAAACCATCTATAAATGAGCAATTTTCCATAGCTATGTTAAATAACCAGAGGGTAATATGAGATAATGGGCATTAATGAGCCATATTCGATATGTCGTCTCCTGTGGACTTCCCTTCCAAAAAATACATGGACAAATTGGGCCCCGAAATACTTATCTTTGCGAGTGAAAACTGAGTTTTCAAGGGGTGTTCATGGCGAAATAAACACTAATCATTGCTGATTGGTGATTTCAACTCAAGAACATGGTCCGTTGGATTGGGACCGGGATCATCTGAGTTGAAAAAAACCCTGTATGTAAATCCTGATCCCAAAAGCAAATCATGTGATTTCCAAGCGGCGGTCTTCATAATTTATGTCTTGGCGCTAGATTCTGAACTGTTTGAACTAGAGCTTGTTGCATCTACATCAGAGCTGCTTTCAGCTACATCATATCCGTAGAGAAAGTTTCGTTCAGCAGTTTCTTTTTCAGGGAACAGCATCTTTTTCACAATCCCATGGCGGGGTCATTTTGAAACAGGGCAGGAAAGTTTGACAGTGTTACTGGGAAAATTAACCCATCTATGGAACAGATTGCTATCAGGTCAACAATGACTTGGAACGCAGCGCACATGGTATGAATGGTCTGCGGTCTCCGGGTTTTTGTGGGCAATTGGTCATTCTGACTGAAATCCTGATGTCGTTCAGAGGTCGTTCTGAGGTCGTTTGGGAGCCGAAAAAAATGGCCAAATAATGACCCTTGAATACACAGTAATTATACAATCTGAAAATCAGATCCCTGTCTGAATTCCCCGGAACGGGTAGGGTCCTCTGTGTTCCTAGTGGACATGCACTTCTTAGGTGCGCCCAGGATAAATTCCTTATAAAATGGCCCTATCTCCAAACATTTTTTGTGCACGTGCATTGGTGGCAGAGCACCGGGAAGAGTCTTGGCGCTCGTACAGACATGGTTCTAGAGGGAAACCGCTCAGGCTAGGGTCTCGTTGCAGAGATTACAAAGACCGTGCCAGATGCAATTTGCCAGCCCCGAAAAATGTATTTAGGGTGGTTACGGGTGTAATTTGGCTGCTGATTTGTTTTAAATGTATCTAGACCTGTATATAAATATATGTAAATATATACTTATATAACTTATATACGTATATTTAGGAGGTCGTTCCAATGTCGTTCTGGATGTCGTTCAAAGGGTCGTTCCCCAACTAAATGGCACATTCCAAAATTACCAAAAACATCCGAAATAGCTGCGGCGGTGCCTGGAATTCTGAACGAAGGATCGCACAATACTACTGTAAATTAACCCCCCTTTTTTTTGGCTCATCTCATTTTTTCGAACATGTCTGAAATATTCTGAAAGTATGGTACACCATGGTACACCAAAAATCTGATGGTCAATGATGATGTTCCCTATAAACAAAACATCGCACAATTTTGGCATCATTTTAAGAGCATTTTCCACTTCGGGACAGGCCAATGTGTTGCAACTATCTTAGAGGGGCCCCAATCCACCCCCACAGAACCGGTCAACGGGGGACCCAACATATTTTTTGTGTTGGATGTGTTTAGTAATAAGTGTCGATCCTTCCTGCTCAAATCATTTGTGAGTATGACTTAACCGGGGGTCAATAGTAAAACTGGTTGGTGGTATACCTACCCCTCTGAAAAATATGAGTTCGTCAGTTGGGATGATTATTCCCAATATATGGAACAATAAAATTCATGTTCCAAACCACCAACCAGAAAAACACGATTCGTCTCTATGTCAAGAAATACGATGTGCATCGGGTGCTCGCCAAATTGAAGGGACAAGCCAGCCTGTTCTGCGGGGATGCAGCCCGAAAGATTTAGGGATTCTTGGGTATCAGCCAGTTATGTTGCGTGTGAAATACTGGTCAAGTTGCGCTGTCAAATGAAAGAAATATGTGTTACGATGTGGAGAGGATCCTCATCTCAGCACGAACATCGAATGTTGGACGAAACTGATCGTGATACATCACCATACAACTTCACTTGTCCTGGGAGAGTGTTCTCAACTGTGAAAACATGAATGATTCAACTTCGTGAGGCTGTCATACTGAGAATCCAGGGAAGTATTCACTAATTCCTCAAAGATTGGAGGCGACTGCTGCATATCAACCCTGGCTTCGAAGTTATCTTCTGTATAGAAAATGTGTGTCCAAAAATAGGGTACCCCCAAATCCAGTTCAATAGAGAACCTCATGTTATCATGGTACCTCTTAAATGCCATGTTGGGGATACACATTTCTTTTTCACATTTTCCCGCATGGATGAAATGGCTGGGAGAATAAGCCACACCAGAAATAAAGTAGCCTCCGGTAAACGTTTACATAGCTATTGAAAATTGCCCATAGAAATAGATGGTTTACCTTTCAAAAATGGTGATTTTCTATAGCTTTTTGTATGTTGACCAGAGGGTACAACATCCCAAGCCAACCGCCAATTCTCCTGCAGTCTTCGCCACATGGCCGGCTTCTGCAAGGTGCTATAGTCCGGTACCTCGTTACCTGCCGTTTTTTGGGGTCAGTGAGTCGTCTTTCCAAACCTCAGTGGACTGGTTTGGAAAACCCACTGTTGAAACCATGTACCCTCTGGTAAACTAACATAACTATGGAAAATCATCCCCTTTTTAAATGGGAAAACTCACTCTTTCTATGGCCATATTCAATAGCTATGTTAGTCATTACCAGAGGGTATTTAATGTATTTCCATCAAACATGGCCAAACTTAGATACCCTGCAAAAAAAAAACTGGTTAGTAGATAATCCCATTGATACCAGAAGACTAAAGGATTCAACTACAGTACCCATCTAAGATTGACCTAGCAAACATGGGGAGTTCAACGTTCAACAATAATCCTTGCAGCAAGCATCTAGCACATTGCATGAAATGAACCATTGACCAACATATTTGCATGTTTGGTTGATGACAAGTGCCCAATGCACCAAGCGCTAACAAGTTTGGTTGTTTAATTGTTACTTAGTTCAACTTAGTTTCCATCGATAGGTCTGATAGGTTCTTTAATCTGACAGAATGATGGCATTGTCTTTCAAAGCGCCACATAACCAGACTGTCCTTCAGTCTACTCAACAAACGCGCAAGGGGCTTTCCCAAACCTTTACATACCCCTAGGCTAGGGATCCAGTCGTATTCTGCATGATTGAGGTTCCCAATCACATCATCACCTTGGTCTTGGCCTTAAAACACAATCCTCCGGACGGTGATTTGATCCCCAGCGTTTTTTCGACAGGACTCAACACATTCATCCAAGGGCATCTTTATGATGTAGTCCATCATGCAGCAACTCATATCCGGCCAAAAGCACACATATTGTGACTATAGAAATCTATAATGTCAACCCTGGATTAATAAACCCCAAACGGCTGTTTAATTGGTGGGGTACCATTTAAGTATTAGATGAAATGACTATTGGAGGAGTACCACCCTAATTAATAAACAATGGTTCATTAATCCGGGGTTGACATTAAGCCACAAAATGCCAGCTTGAACTGGGGAAAGATCCAGAACATATATATATGTATATATATATGCTATATATGTGGTAACATTTACCATCAATATACCCCCAATGTTAGCATATATACCATACATGGAGCATATGGGCAATGATTCAGTTTCATGTTCATTTCAGGCGCCAAAAAAAAGGCTTCGTCCTTGCTGCCACTTGCAGATTCTCTTGGGGAATCCCCCAATCCTACAGGATGGTGCCCCACTTCGTGAACGCTAAGTTGACTTTTAGCTAACTTGCTAGACATGTTCAATGGATTGATGAATGGGGGTTCTATCTATAGTATTCATGGGGTGAAACTAAACCCAAAAAACATCGGGGCAGCATCCTGTGGGATGATTCATCCATATTCATCCATATTCATCCATATTCATCCATATTCATCCATATTCATCCCATTGGATCAGAGAACTATCCCTACTGCTGGGCGCCTTTGAACCAGGATTTGCTGTTGGGTGGAAACTTCCTCAGTGGCCGTGCCAGCGTTGGACTCCGTTGGACCTGGGAAAATCCATTCCTTTCTTCAAATTAACGTATGAGTAGTGGGAGCCTACGCCGGGCATACGATGTCTTAAGTGGAGTTCCCACTTTATCTTTTTTTCTGCGTCCAGAAAGAAACACGCTACTCATATATATATATATATGTTTAATGCATATGAAGAACAATATATAACTGGTAGGTCGTTTCAACCCCTCTGAAAAATATGAAAGTCAGTTGGGATTATTATTCCCAATATATGGAAAAACAAAAGCCATGTTCCAAACTACCAACCAGATAACCATGATACTTCATCCGTTCACATTTCTTACAGTATACAGGATCTTAAAGGCCATACAAGTTGATTGGTTTGTGCGAAAATTCCATGCTATAAACCCATTTTTTTGGGGGGGATGATGGCTACCACCCATTTAGGATGTGATGTTGGGCATTGGATCCCACAAGATTTCCGATGCTGATCCATACCCCAGCTTGATAGTAACGATAGTAACCTCCCAAAAGAATCAGCATACTACTGTGTATATCAAGATTTTACTATGATATAAAGATGATATATATATATAGATATTCTGTGTTAGTGTGATATCAAGATTTTCACAGTACTAGTTTCGAATCCATCTAACTGTGATTAGTATGATATAAACTAGCACTACTGCGTCTTGCTGTGTTTAAGGATTGGATTTTACTTTTTTTATCTTTTTGGGGATTACTTGTAGATGGTTCCTCTTACCGTGGTGAAACAAATCTATTGGCAATCCTCGATGGCCTGCTAAAAATAGGTGTTTTGCAGGTTTGGACTATCCGCATTTACAGTAAGAGAACATTGATCATGGCGAATCATGATTACTAGAATTTATTGGATATCATTCATGGACAATTCAGGTACACCAATCAGTAAGAGAGTAAGTAGTTGGTACTAAAGTTTTAATTTGGTATACTACTACTTGGTGGTGAACTACCCAGGAAATTCTAGGTGGGTTACTATGAAGTACCCGTCCAAGGTTAAACAAAATGATGATGAAAAACAACTGATACGTTGGGCACCAACGGTAAACACTCAAGAACAAAACACCTGGAATTCTCTGTTTTCACTTGGGGTGCAATTGGGTTATTATGTTTTAGCCCTCCATGTTTGTTGGGATATAGGGCCCCCAGAAATATGGTTATCTGGTTGGTGGTATACCTACCCCTCTGAAAAATATGAGTTCGTCAGTCGGGATGATGATGATTCCCAATATATGGAAAAATAAAAGCCATGTTCCAAACCACCAAACAGTGTATATATATATATAACCACTATTAACTATTAACCCACCATTAACCATTATTAACCACTATCAACCACCAGTCAGATATAAAATATCTCTGGTTTTTTCCAGCCACTTATGAATCGAACGGCACCCCATCGCCAGGCGCCACGCGCCACGCAACCACGTGCTTTTGGTGTTATTTTTGGCCAATGTTTCTGGGACGTCATCAAGGTTGTCTCCCAGTGAGCTGTGAACATGCTAAGTTGGTGCGTTTATAACTCCCATTTCAGTATGGTTTATGGTAGATATATCATGAATCATGATATATCTATACTATTCGATACATGTCTATCATTTCTATACTATTCCGTCATGGTTTTTGTTCACCAACGAAACCACATCACTGGGTGGCACCACCTTGTGGCATTTAGTCCAAGACAGTCCTGCCACAACTGCTGCGATTTTGCTGGACTCGTTGAGATCAACAGCGACTAAACTATGAATGCTTCAGTGTGGTTAATATACCTCCACCCCTGTGTGGATGGTGGTGGTTTACCCCAGGAAAATGGTGGTTTAATGGTGGTTTAATGGGTTTAACCAACAAAATGGTGATTTTAATGGGATGTACCCTCTGCTAAACTAACATAGCTATGGAACATGGCCCATTTATAGATGGTTAACCACTGAAAATGCATGGTGGATCTTTCCATAGTTATGTAAACGTTTACCAGAGGGTAATGATCATGATCGAAAATGGTAGGCCGCCAAGTATCGGATCCTGAAAGATGTCTTTCACCTGGCAGCGGACATGGATGCCTTAAGCCCTGTCCAACCAGGTGGTGCCCCAGGGAGCTGTTCACGCTAAGCTGGTGCGTTTATAACTCCCATTTCAGGTAGATACAGTATATCGAACTACTTACTATGGTTTATAAACCAACAAACATCACTGGGGGGGCACCACCTTGCAGGTTTCTCAACATTTTTTCCAGCTTTCCCAACTGTTCGGCATCTATGTTGGGCTTGCTCTAGAAGGAACCCAAAAAATCCCCTGGCACTTCTTTATGGAGATCAACTTGAAGGCATCATCCAGGGCGGAGTGGTCCACATCGGCTACGGGATAAAAAAAACCAGGGCTGTCCTGAATAGAAATGTGCAAAAATTCGCCCACAAATGCTATCTTCTCTTCTCGGATAGGGGCGCTCATACAGAGGGATACTCCCAAGGATTTTTTTGGTTGTAGCCCATCATTCAAGAATGATACTGACATATACTGACCAGCTATTTCTTGGATTTGTGGATCAGGGGGGGCCATGAAAAATATTGAAAAATAACCAGTAGGTTCCTCAGTCATAGTGGATGCACCAATGGGAAAATCATCAGAAAATCTGCACAAAATCCCTGGGATCCTCCAAGCATATAGCAATACTACTGTGATTTAACCCAACTGAATACCTCATTGTGGTAAGGGTCAAATAGCCATGTTTCATGGTTTTCTATGGTTTTCTATACATTTAAATACACTAATTCCCCAGGTATGGCGGTATGGCACAATACCTCACTCTTCTGTATAGTTCATGGATGTTCATGGCGATGCTGCGGCGATGCTGGATCTGGAGAGTCTTCCATTGCGATCGCTTCAAAAGAGCTAGCGGCCTGAACCTTGAGTCGAATCGCCGACCTTGTCGTGGACAGTTGAAACTTCTTGTTGAACATCTGCCGAATCTTGCGGAGATTCGCAGTCGTTGCGGTCTTGATAATCCAGGATCAATCAATGTGGTAGCAAACTTGGTGCCAAGTAGTAGATCAAGTTGATATTCCAGAATTTCGGTTGGCAGCTTGGACCCGAAAAGCTTTCGACGGATCAGCTGTTGGATTTCGGGTCTCCAATTTTTTTTCGGCCACCAATCGTCCATGCGGCCCTGCCCCTTCCAATGACGTCGCGGGATGCAATGAGGTCGTTATAACTTACAATGGATCCAGATGACTCCTGGGTTACCCTCTGGTAAACGTTGACAGTTCGCCATGGAAAATCACAATCGAACTCAAAACGACAAAAATCAACGCAGAAAACAAACATGTAGCCATTTTATGCCATTTTTGATGGCAAGCTGTAACCAATTACCAGAGGTTAACATCACCATTTCTAGTGGTTAAACCACCATTTCTGTAGGATTTTCATCACCATTTCTATTGGTTATGCGATGTAAGAAATTACCAGAGGGTAACATCTTAAGTGGATGATACCCTCTGGTAAACGTTTACAATTCGCTATTGAAAATCACCATCTTTAAGTTCGGTAAATCAACGATTTCTATGGGTCATTTTCAATAGCTATGTAACAAATTACCAGAGGGTAAAGTAACATAACTATGGAAAATCACCATTTACAGTGAATTTTCCCATGAAAAATGGTGATTGTCCATAGTTTTTTGTTAGCTTACCAGAGGGTAAGTGGATTATAAACCTACACTTCAGTCCAGGTTCTTTGGTGGCCCGGGGCCAGGGAATCTTTTCCAGGTCCGGCACTTAAAAAACAAAAGCCACGGAGGCGGAGCCACGGATGCTGAGCAAATGGAGAGAACCCAATATCCCATAGGATCCATGTATGCTATATATGGTAACATTTACCATCAATATACCCCCAATGTTAGCATATATACCATACATGGATCCTATGGGTATATTCCATGACCAATTCCCATCTGAAATATCTGCATATATCTCCACATATCTGCTTTTTGATCTCCATTGAAAAACAATACCCAAATTCTCCCATTTTTGATCCCTTGGTTAAACCGCCAAGTATGGAGAAATTTAACCAAGAAAAGTCAGAATTTAGCTGGTTATCTCCTAAAATAATGATAGATTGTTTGCCTATATGTTTGAAGGCGTTAGACTATAATTACCTATTTTTTTTAAAATTTACATAAACCATATTCATGTATATTCGCAGTTAAAACATGGATACGGTAATCATTAATCCCCAAAAAATTTAAAAAAAGGTCTTGCTGGTTCGATTCGGAATGCGCGTTGTTTTTCCACCAATTTATGTGTTGGGACTCTGCTGAGTCAGTCCATCAACGGGAGATAGCCACATGGGACATACGGTGGATGGGCCAGCGAAATCCGATAAACCACCAAAAGGATGCTAGAAAACCTATAAATAATGGGATGTTTACCACCGTTTTTAACTGGTGCAGGAGTTCGCAACCATCCACAATATCATGATATATATATATATATATATATATAGCCATTCTTAGATGCACACAAAATGTTCGAAAGGTGAACTTACAGTAGGCAATCCCATAGCAAAAAGACTATTTTGGGTTAGTTTCTATAGACATCAAGTAATATATAAGGTACTTAGGTTAATCCGATTAACTATAGTTAAAGACGAAAGGATTGACCTAGTAATGCTATCATGACCAATCTTAGATCCCCTGCAAAAAATGAAGGATTCTTGGCGGGTTAGTTAGTATTAGATCATCCCATGCCAAAAGACGATCAATTGGATTAGTTTCTGCACACATCTAATCTTATCCCATCCACATCCATTAATATCCATTAACGTCGCATCAACATCCCATCTAAGGTTAAGCTACCCATCGTTCAGATTGACCTGTCGTAATGATATCCCCGGTATCTCCCATTAAATCCATATTGTTGATGGTTCAATCCCAGAGAACACCAAGGTGACACCAAGGTGACATCAAGGTGTCATATACCTAGGTGACACCTAAGGTTTATCATGGAGAAAATCACATGAAAACTATAGTTGTTAAGACTAAAGGATTTACCTACCAGATGGTGCCACCCAGTGATGTGAACGTTGGCTTATAAACCCCATTAGTTCGTTATAACTACCATAAACCCTAGAATTTACCAAGTCATGTCCGTCAACTTAGCGTGAACAGCTCACTGGGGCACCACCTTGTGGGACGTAGATGGTTAATTATAACATTATGCTTAATGATGTTTAATCCCATTTCCATATCCATAGGATCCATGTATGCTATATATATATATATATGTATATATATGGTAACATTT
Source organism: Cladocopium goreaui (assembly GCA_947184155.2). Classification (NCBI taxonomy): domain Eukaryota; class Dinophyceae; order Suessiales; family Symbiodiniaceae; genus Cladocopium; species Cladocopium goreaui. Next base: position 482,339 of record CAMXCT020000791.1, on the reverse strand, counting down.
AGTTTCTTTAGGTTAATCATGGTTAAGACTATATAAAGGATTGACCTAACCCGGTAGTAATGATACTGGTTGGTGGTTGAGCCCTACCCCTCTGAAAAATATGAATTCGTCAGTTGGGATTATGAACTTCCCAACTGAATGGAACAATAAAATTCATGTTCCAAACCACCAACCAGTATATCACTTTTTTCTGTGAGAATTGGGAGGGACTAGGTACTTGAATATAGGTACCAGTATACCACTTTTTCGGTTCATCATGGTTAAACCATGTTAAGACTAAAGGTTTGACCTAGTAATGATACTGGATGGTTGAAACCCTAAAAATAATGGGATACCGTTTTCAACTGGTGCAGGATTTCACAACCATCCATAGTAGTAATGGGGGGGGTACTCCTCCAACAGTCATCATCTGATACTGAAATGGTACCCTCCCAATTAATCTGGTTGGTGGTTTCAACCCCTCTGAAAAAAATATTAGTCAGTTAGGATTTTTATTCCCAACTATTAAGGAAAATAAAACATGTTCCAAACCACCAACCAGTACTTGTATCCTCAGATTCTCAGGTAAATCCCATTCAAAGTGGTTGACCCTCCGGTAAACTAACAGTTTGCTATAGAACATGGCCTATTTATAGTTGAATTACCCACTATTAATCCCATTATTAATCCCATCATTAACCATCATTAACCATAATTCACCATCATTAACCATCATTAATCACATATAGTCTTCCATGGTTTCCCCCTTCTGTCCCCCATCTCTTGGCTATGGCTGCCTTGGCGGTCCGCGTGCTGGGGCTATATTCCTCCCCGAGGCGGCCGCCTGTCTCCTGTCATGGGGATTTTTCATGGGAAAACATGGGGAATCTGATGGGACTACAATGTGAGGCCCCCAAGATAACTAGTGAGTTTTCCATAGTGATGGTTAGTTTTATAGTGAGTTTTCCCTAGAAATCAAGTTGGTATATAGTGAATCTCCATTTTCTATATCCCTAGAAATACTATATCCCTACAATGTGAGGCCCCCAAGATAGCTAAGTTGGTGCCAATAACTCCAATGTCACTATGGTTTATGGTACGCAAATAACGAACTAGTTACTAGTTACTGGGGCGAATCTAAACCAACTAACATCACTGGGGGGCCTCACATTGTAGGATTTAAATCCCATGAAATCCAATTTGGATGAAATTTCCTGGGCTTTTCATGGGGATTTTCATGGGATTTGGTGGGATGTAGTTGGATCTAATGGGAGAAAACATAGTTTTATTTTGAATGAGTGTTTTTTTTTTTTATGGGGCAATCATAGTAAAACGGCTTTGCACTTTATAAAGATATCAAAGTTATCTGGGTACATTATTTCATATTTCGCAAACCTGAAACTTAAAACCATGGCTGGGGATGATTCCACTTAGCAATCATGATTCCAGTGAGGTCACAGTGAGGTCGTTATAATTACCCCAGAGTTATGGACATCCCTCCTAATTTGGTTGTAGAATATGTTTCCAAAACCATTTGATGATCCCATTTGTTGATGGATAATCCCTAGATAGCTAAGTTATTATATAAACATTGTTTTTGAACTCACAACTCCAATAACTGTGGTTTAAGTTACTTGTAACTATAGTTAATGGTGTCTATAAACAAAGTTATAAATAACCACTTAGGGCCCCACATAGTAGAATTAAGGCCCAAGTTCTCATCACATGGCCTTAGATACCCTCCAAAACATTAGATTCTTAGCTGCTTAGTAAGTCAACAATCCCAGACCAAAAGACTAAAGGATTAGTTTCTACCCATCTAAGATTGACTAGCCATTTAAGGCCCAATGTCTCATCATTGCATCCAAGTCTCCCGATAGATTTTGTCTTTGATTTTCTCGCCTCGTGACTCCTGGTGTGACCCAGTGATGTGACTGTTGATTTATACCTGGTAATGTGTTACATAGCTTAAGCAATAGAAATGATGAAAAACCCTATAGAAATGGTGGTTTAACCAATAGAAATGATGATTTATACCCTCTGGTAATTGGTTACATAGCTATTGAAATTTAGTTCATTGATTCACCTATTGAAAATGGTGATTTTCCAGTTCGCAAACGGTTAAAGTAGCAGATGGTAACAAACTTGTACAGATCTTGGACATGACACATTGCTATAGGTCAAAACCCTGGTGCCCATAGCTGGTAGGATGTTCGTCCGCTGACTATGGCATCATAGATTTTTTGCCCATCCCCATATATGCAAGTTTCAGTTCAAAAATGTGTGGAACAATTCTCTACATTCGAAACCACCTGCAGTTGGGTCGCAGAACCAAGAAAATGTTCCCAGTTTGGATTCATTTTTGGGATCGCGATTGGTGGGACTCCCTTGCATCATGGAAGAAACAGCTATCTGCGCAAGTTACAACAATTCACAATAATGCACAAAGCAGAAGGAAGGTATGTTTCTGCATGTCTAGGATCATAAACTCCACTGTGCACCGGACACTGGTATATTGTATATATAATAGTATCGTATCAGATCATATCATATCATATCATATGATATCATATTATAACATATTACTGTAAATCATATTTTATATCATATTGTATCATATTATATCACATTATATCATCCCTATGGATCCAAGTACCTTCTTAGGAAGTGCGACTGGGGTATGATGACTAGGGGGTGTCAGCCGTACCTTCTCAGACAGTGGCCATGGATCCACAGGGCATATATATATATATATATTGTATAGCTACAATCCTAAAATAAGGATCAATAAGGCATGTTTGATAAACATCACCGCTCTAACATCTATGGGTGAGGTCGTGGTGAACTTGATCCGTTTCCCAGTCCGACTGGCGCTTGAAACCCTACTGACTCGCTATCCTGGGAAAGGATTGCCAGCTAAGGGTTTCCATAAATGGGGGATCCCAATAGCTGGTTGGTTCATAATGGAAAATCCTACTAAAATGGATGATTTAGGGGTACCCCGGTACCCACATTTATGAAAACCTCCATATAACCCTATGAAACCATTGGTAAAATAGAAAAATCACTGGGAAAGTTATATTGCAACATTTGCAAATGGATGATTTAGGGATATCTTAAAATTTCAGGAAACCTCCATCTGATGTTTAGTCATCCCCATGTTTTGTTGCCAATCCCATTATAAAAAAAACGTTTCCCCAAGAAAAAGCACTGTTCGAGGACACGGTACCCCATTAAATCAGAGTTTGGGGATATCTACTCCCTGGTAAACGTTAAGAAAAAGCTATAGAAAATTGCCATAGAAATAGTTGATCTAACTAAATATAAATGGGTGATTTTCCATAGCTATGTTCATGGTTTAAAACATGTTCAACACCTACTGCTTGGTGCTTTTAACCATCTTGAAAAATATGAAAGTCAATGGGAAGGATTATCCCATATATTATGGAAAATAAAAAACAGTTTGAAACCACCATTCTACTCAGTTTTCAGACCCCCCCCATCTATGCTATTTTCTCCCGCACACCCAGAATTCACTTCCCACACCTTCTCCGCTTCCCTTTTCGACCCGAAAGTTACTAGAGATTCCGTTCTTGGATGATAATCCCCAATACGTGAAGGGCAGTATAATCCCCGAACTAATCATCAACCATCATTTATCAGTTCATATAAGTTATATTTACCTACATCCCCATAGTTTCATGGTTTTTGAAACATGTTCAACACCTGCCCATAGGATCCATGTATGCTACATATGGTAACATTTACCATCAATATACCCCCTTTATGTTAGCATATATACCAGCACCATGGATCCTATGGGCTATGAAATGACGAACCCATCATCAATTTGAAGAGAAAAGATCTGTCCAGTCCGCACTGTCCGGGCCGCCCGCACCGGTCCACCTGAATGAGACGTTGTTCCTCACTCCATTGGCCACTGAAGTCCCCCGTGATCATCCGATATGTCTCCGCCATCCTGGGAAGCTCCAACAGCTTGGAGTTTTGCTTCACCGGAATCCCATGGCTTTTCCAATATGAAATATGGGAGTTTTATGGGATTTTTTGGATTGAGACCAGGGAAAATCCGAAACCGGAATCCCGAAATCCATGTTGAAGGGTTTTTTCTATGGAAGGGGCTTCCGGTTTCAATGTTACCAACCCAAATTCCGTAGATTTCATCGGCATTCAAAAAAACAACGGTCTTTAAAATGGATATATTCGGAAATTAAAAAGTCGTGAAACTGGATTTTCATGGAAACACCTGGTGTACTAGAAGAAATTTGATGGTTTCTCAACATATGTTTCATGTATGTGTTTTTTTTGAACACCATGAAAATCTCCAATCGATTGCCGTTGTTTCAAAGATGAGATGCCTGGAGGCCACCTGCAAAATTGTCTCAGTGTCGAATTGCTTTTGAGTTAACTAAAAAATATCATATTAGTGGCGGTAATGTTTGGTGCATGATGTACATGGAAATGTTTGATAACAATTTAACACATATATAGATAGTTATTTGTACGTAGTTATAAATAATTATAATATAAATATATCTTAATGTTTTCAAACCAAATAGTCTTACCATCTGGTTATTTAACATAGCCATGGAAAATGGTCATTTATAAGTTTGGTAAACCATCTATTTCTATGGGCCATCTATACCATGGCTATGTTAGTCATAACCAGAGGGTAAGGATCTCTCATGGTCTTAATCAGTACACCTCTGGAAGACCGAAGATGACCAATTACACCCAGAAAAAATATGGTCCTACCCCATGCGGACATTTTTTGAACGAGTTTCGCGAAGAAAAATCGGGACATCACACAAAAAAACAATGGAGTAATTCCATTCATATCCCATGAATATCCCATGATATTCCCATGATATTCCAATGATAATCCCATGATATTCCCATTACCTTGTAGGGTTTCAACGGTGTTTCACCTCTAGGTATGCTCGCTCCGCGTCGCACCGCAGTATGCAACTTTCCCGTTCCAATCCCAGCATCTGTTGGATGCAAACGTTCCAGTTGTTTTCACCTCAGCACTCCGAAGGCCAATTTTTTTTGGCCCCAAAATCTGGGCCTGAAACCAGTGGAAAACCCATAGAAAACCCTGGAAATAGTCAGTTGGGAAGGATGACATCCCATATACGAAATGGAAAATTAAACCAATGTTTGAATCCACCAACCAGTCATGGAGTTGGTGGTGCAACTCGTTAGCTATGTGGGTTGACCAAACCATACCACGGAGGACTCCACCTACCAAATAGAGGTTTCTAAAGTCATAGGGGTAGCGGGGTACCACCAAATCATCCAAAATAATACCATTTCAGTGAAACCCATGGTTCTGGGATCCTATATGACTTAAGAAACCCTCAAATACCCAGATCGTAAAGATTTTGAAGTGAGAACTCAAGAGTATTCGCGCTGACCACCTTCATAGTGCCGCGGCAAGCTCATCCAATTTCCACTGCGCGTGGCGCATCGTGGCGCGCTTTGTCATCAAATTTCACCAGGATCTCGCGTCAGCGAACGCGCCGCATCGGACACTTGGAGGACAGCCCTGGTCACCGGCCCCTCGGATAAACACGTCAAAGCCACAAGCAGCACATGCACAGGACTTACGGTGATTGAAGATCAACATCTATAAACAAGGCAACCGGTTGACTCGGCGCCCTTGTAAGGGTGACGAATTTGAAATTGTCATTTTTGAGGGTAAGAGAGAAAATGCTGGTATTTGCAGGAGTCGTCAAAAAATGTGTACAACATGGACATTCATTTCGATTGGCAGGCGTGTGACTCAAGGGTGAAAATTTGAATTTCGCCTGCGCGGTGACTCGATTTTTCTCTTCAAGGGTGGAAAAAAAAACATTAGAATTTTATGATTTTAAGTCATCCAAATCACATCAATCAAGGCGGTATTCAATCCTCTTTTTTTTCCACTGTTCGAGGTTAGCGGTGCCAGAGTGCTTGTGGCAGTGCTGATGCTACAGTCTGTAACAAGGAAGCGTTGTGACGCCAAGTCCAGCTGTAAGCATAACTGTACCGTTTTTGGTACACCTGTTGTTTCTTTTGTGGAGCATGGATTGAGGTCGCCATTTTTTTAAGTGTTTCCAAGTTCCATCAAGTTGTTGAGTTCCAGCAATAATGGTTCTAGAGGAAATCCAACCACGACCAACATAGGTTCACGCAGGAAATCCGCAAAAAGCGCGTCAGACAATGCAAGATGTCAGCAACGGCAACCTCTTCTGTAACGTAAAGGAAGTGCTCGATACGAACGTTAACATCCCCCCCCACCCCCCCTGACGATCATACGACAACAAATGCAACATGTGCCTCTTCCGTACCGTGAGGGAAGCGCTCGACACGAACGTTAACATCCCCCCCCACCCCCCCCTGACGATCATACGACAACATATGCAACCTGTGCCTCTTCCATGTGCAACACGTTAAAAAATCGAAAATTTCAAATCCTATACCCCCATTTCGGAAAACCTCATTTTTGAAATTTGCAACCCTTCCACGGGATCGTAAATGGCACATCTCAAAATCGACAACCCTTCCAAGGGCGCCGTATCAGCCGCATGCCATAAACAACCCAACCATCCATTTACCCCAGCGTCTAGTCCCTTTGTGTGAAACGGCAAGGCACCAACATCTATTAATGATTGCGAAATCCCAGAGAACACAAAGCTAACCACATACCAAGGTATCCGATGTTTATCACAGAAATACCCATAGTTACAACATATTATAAGTTGGTAAAGCCAATTAATTTGTTTAAATCCCTATTGTTGATGGTTAAATTACACATCATATCCCCATTATATCCTCAAATCCACTATAATCCCCATTAACTATAGATATAGTTCCCATGTCAAACAAAACTATGTAAAAACCAAGTTACCCACATATAGATGTAGGTATATATATATATATGTTCATACAAATCCTTAAATCCAATATATATATATAATATTCAATGATATGATATTATATCAAATTAAATAATATTATTTTATGTTATATACAATTTCATTATATGATATTACATTATATGATGTTATTTTTATCAAGTATATTATTATAAATGGTATTATATTATATTGGATATATATTATAATATATTAAATCATGTTGTGAAATTATATTGTATTAAAATATATTGTATATATACTATATTATGTTATATTATATTATGTTATGTTATATTAAATTATATTATATTAGTTTTTTTTTATATTACGTTATATTATATTATATTATGTGAAAATTATATTATGTTAAATTAAAATATGTTATATTATGTTATGTTTTATGTTATATTAAATTCCGTTATATTGTGTTTTATTTTTCGCTTATATTATATTATATCATATTATACCAGACTATATGTTAACAAAATATTTAATATATACTGAGTGTATATTTATTATATATCCATTAAATATAATACATATAATATACATATATTATCTATTCTATATTTGTTAACTATTTAGGATATAGTTATCATATATTTATTTTAAATTTATTTTATATTTATTGTATATTTATTAAATATATATATATATGTATTATTATATATAATTATATATTTTGCTTATATATTTGTTTATTATATATAGGTTCCATCTAAATTCCGCAAAAAACAAAACAACACACATAAATCCCGTTGGTTAAAACACCAAGGTACCCACGTACCAATAAGAAATGATGGGCGTGGGCGCATCCATCACTTCCCGCGGCACCAACGGCCCTACCGGTGGCCCCGGTCCCGGCTGCATGATGCGCCGCGTGCCAAGGCAAAGGGCGGGCACGTTGAACCAGGAGATGAACTGCGGTGGAAGGGAATGAACTGGAGAAATGTATGGACAATCCTAGGGATACAAGTGATGATATAATATTTGAATATTAATTAATATTGGTTTAATCACCAGCAAATATATATTAATATTAATCACCATCCTTTATTTGATGATTAGATTCATATTGGATTAATGGGATATATCACCATCCAATAAAGGGTGTTTGTATAACCATTGCCAATCAGCCAGATATCCTGCAACAAATGAATGATTCTTAGCTGGTGAACGTAGACAATCCCATTGATACCAATAGACTAAAGGATTAAACTACCCATCTAAGATTGACCTAGTAACAAGTTGGGAAATGTCTAGTTGAAGATAAATTTAAACATTAAATTGAATGGTGATGTTGATGGATTTATGGTAGATATATCAACAATTCTTATGTTTTATATACCCCGATGATTTAATACATTTTTTGTGAGAATTGGGAGGGGCTAGGTACTTTAATATGGTTGAATCTTGATTTTCGTGATTCAAGAAACGCAGGATTCTTCGGAAAACATTAGGATTGAACCAGCATTTTTGTTGTCATCCAAGAAAATTCATCAACATATATCAAAATGTCACTTTCACCGGGTTGATCCATGGTTTCTACATTTTTTTTACCATCCAAATCTTGTTGTGGAATTCCTTGCCCTCACAAAAGCAGAAACTCTGGATCCAATTGCATTGTATACACTGGGAAGAAATTAGGACAAAAATACGGTTAAATAAACGTTGATATCATGGGATATATCGTGATAATATAATATACATGGCCAATCAGACAAACAGCCTACAAAATAGAGTAAATTCTTGACTGGTGAACGTAGAGAATCCCTGCTAATCCCATACCAAAAGACTTTCAATTGGATTAGTGAAACTAGCCATCTTTCAAATCGACCTAGCAACGGTTGACCAGAATGTCAAGAGGCATCTACCGCCTGAAAAATCTTATGGATCATCTTCTGGATCTGAATGAGGTTGGTCCCAAATGCGCTTCACAAATGAGATCAGTCCGTACTCTCAACATGTGCAGTTAACATAGGCGAGCTAAAACCCGGTCCATGGTTACCATGGCTTATGGATGTTTATGGTCATCCATCCCAACATGAGAATCCTGAATCCTAAATCCTTATAATGGGTATACCCTCCGGTAGACTGATATAACTATGGAAAGATCCACCATGCTATCAATGGGTAAATCAACGAACTAAATGGCCATTTTCAAGAGCAAACTGTTTGTTTACCAGACGGTAATCCCTGGTAATCGATGACCATCACAAATATGGGTAGACAATCCAACTTTCGACCATGGCAAATATCAGAAGCCGATCGAAAACACAAATTGTTGCAGTGGTTGGTTTCAAAGAAGTGCAGCTGGGTCAATGATGGATACATGGCCAATCTTAGATATCCTGCAAAAAATGAAAGATTCTTAGCTGGTGAACGTATATAATTTATATAATCCTATAATTACCAAAAAGCCAAAAGACTATTTTGGATTAGTTGAACTACCCATCTAAGATTGACCTAGAAACCAACAATCCATCCAGGTGTATCTTACCACATCCAAAAACCAAAAACGGAGGGTGGACATAGGATGTGCATGGCCAACTTTAGGTTTCCGTTCACCTCCCACCACTGGGGGACTGCACAGTAGATGACGCCTCGGTGTGACAGCAAATTTCCTGGTGGCCTACACTCCTGGTTAGACTGATAACGAAATATATTTTGAGCAGAATGAATATGTTAAGCATGGTTAATGCTCAAGTTCATGAGGCACATCCAAGAGATCCAATATGAGCCAATCCCTATTAAGCAATGTAGGTGTCCTTCTTGGATAATCCTTCCAAGGAAGAGGGCTGCCGCCGCATTCACGTTGCTTTGTGAAAGTAGCTGAAGACACCAGTTTTTATGCAGTTGTGCAGGGGATATGTGCGTTGTAAAGAGAGGTGCAACATGATCTACTGTAGGTTGAATTCCCATCAATCTCTGAAACAGAACGAAATTGCAACTTCTCTTCCGTTGTGGCAATCATTTAATATTTACCTGCATTGGTGTGGAATAGATTGGAGAATAATGAGGAAAACCAGTTTGTGGCGAACATTTATTCCCAACTACTTATAGCATCATCTAGAACACCCGCCTTCCTTCCAAGCCTAAAAATAAAGAACAGTATAATCTACTAGCAAGGAACAACATCCTATTTTATGTGTAAAACACATTCCTTAACTGACTATTCCCATATGCTCCCTGGTGCTGGAATATTTATCAACATTTGCCCCAAAAATCATTGAGTTTTGTAGGTAAATATACCAGCACCATGGAGCATCTGGGATTGATTTTTGTTCTTAATCACTATGCAATTCAACAAGTCAACAGAACAGTTTATATACAATGTATCTTGGTTTAATACATCAACCTATTGTTGAACCATTGGTTTCTATATGTAAAAGCAATTCGCCAAGAAACTATAGTTATATCTACCACAAACCATAGAATTCAGCCACTTATAAGGCAACTGAACGCGAACTCGACTGGGGGCCCAATCCTGTAAAATAGGCTATGAATGGAATATTCATAGGGTATGGGATACTGATGAATGATGGTAATATCCACCATAAACTATGGTAATATGGTAATATCTACCATAACCACCATTGGATTCTCCCCCGAAACCGACGTTTTCAAACGCTCGGCCCGTTACGTGAACGCTGGGTCGTCCGACCGCGCCCGTGGTCCAAGCGGAGCCGAAGTTGGAGCCAGAGACAGTCACTTCCCTCGGCGCAAACGGTGTCACCAAACGTGGGAAATCCCTGGTGAAAATAGGGAAAAAAACGGGAAAATGATGTGGTTAAAATAGGGAACATGATATCAATGGGGATATCAATGGGGATATGTCATGGGAATATCAAATACATGTGGTGAATTGGTAAATGAAGATAATCCAATATACCTGGTTGGTGGTTTCAACCTACCCCCCTGAAAAATGATGGAGTGAAAGTCAGTTGGGATCTGTGAAATTCCCAAGTGAATGGAATGTCATAAAAGCCATGTTCCAAACCACCAACCAGATATGTGTTTATTTTTATTAATGATTAAACATTGAAAATGATCTAACTAAATGGTGGATTTTCCAGCAAGCCATGTTTGATTAGAGAGTGAACAGTGGTTATGCTAGGATAATATGGGAATATGATATATATATATATATATTTATATATATATATATTTATATTTATATGAACAGAAAGCAATATTGATTCAACATTTCCAGAATATTCATGGATGTTACTTATTAATGAAAAATGATGAAAGTATACATGGGAACATAATGGGCATATAGCGGAATATTTTATCGATTGATCAACATCAATGGTACATAAATTGACCAAGAAAATTTGAATTCCACCAGCAAACATGGGGATTTGACCACCAGGAAAATGCAGCTCAGCAACACATGTGTGTCATTGATTCAATAAGAAACTGGATTGAAGCCACATCGGGATTTCATCAGCAAAAGATTTAACCAACAGACCAGCCATGATCATTTAGCCCACATGGCGATGTGTGGTTCATTCACCTGCCGCCCTAGGCCATCTCTGAAAACCCCGGGGGTTGAACACTGCTCAAATGGCTGCTTTGTAACTACTTAAGGAAGATTCTCCCGCTTAGTACTTCATAACTGTTTAGTGACCCTGCTTAGTAAGTCCTGCAAGTCCCGATGCGTGGATTTTCGCACTATCTCGCACTTAACTGTGTGAAGTAACCCCACTTACCAGTTTACCAAAACTAGGCTGATCCATGCTGATCCTCATTTTTCTTGGTTACCCTCTGGTAAACTAACATAGCTATTGAAAATGGTGATAGAAATAGTGGATTTTCCCATTAAAAATGGTGATTTTCCATAGCGAACTGTTAATTTACCAGAGGGTAACCCAATGTCATCAACCATAAACCCCCAGCTCTCGGTTCAACCAGCTTAAACCCAGGCACGTGCCACCGCGCGCAGTGCCATTGCTTGGCGAGATGGCCGTCACCGTGGGCCTAAAGGGTGCGTTGACATAAGTCCAATTTAACTGTTGGGTTGATCATGGGGTTTAGTGAGTTACTTAGTTATATCATATCTATACGTAGTTTTCATGGGGATTATAAACGCACGTTCACATCACGTTTGGGGGGTACCACCTTGTAGGAACATGATTTAACCAGGGAAAATTGAAATATAACTCATAGTGAAGTTCTTTTGTTAGGCTTACTTTGAGGTTATCAGGGATATAAACATTCAGTGTCTAACAAGTAACACTCTGTAGGGAAATTAACATAGCTTGAAGTTATAACGGGGTGAACTGGGGTCTTTCTTCCTGTCAAAGGCATGCAGTTGAAATCAGTCCACATTAGGGACTTAACCAACAACAATGGCAATGGCAAACATGGGGACATATGGGGACTTAACCCCAGAAAGAATGCTAAATTTGGATGTCACCAATATTTGGTGTGGTATCCCCTGGAAATTCCACGTTTATGGCGCCATCGCAGCAATATATAGATCCACTATGGTGGTTTCCAGAAATAAGGCTATCCCAATAGCTGGATGGTTGATTTCATAGAAAATCCAAAAATAAAATGGATAAGAACTGGCTGTACCCCCATGACTAAGGAAAACTCCATATATTTTTCTCCTGGTTTCTCATATCTTCCCATATTTTCCCATAATATTCTCATGTTTCCTCATGGTTTCCCATACTTTCTCATGCTTTTCCCCATGGTTTTCCCCATGGTTTTCCCCTTCCTCCGACGTATCCCACGTCCCAAGTGACGTGGAGAGCAACGAAAAGGTCACCGTGGCATTCTCATCACTACTGGTGACCCACCTCGGGCGAATCTGCGCATATCATCAGTGCCATAACCAATCAACAATCCCATGAATGTCCCAAGTATGGTGGTATATTCCCAAGAGATTTCCCAATAAGACAGCCAAAAAACATATTCCCATATTCATGGCCAATCCTAGATACCCTGCAAAATATCACAAATTCTTAGCTGGTGAACGTAGACAATCCCATTGATACCAAAAGACTATTTTGGAGTAAACTACCCATCTAAGATTGACCTAGATATTAACGAATCCTTAGCTGGAAAGTGTGTATATGAATGAATAAATTGTATGAATTTGTCTGCTCATTACTTATGTCGTGAAATTAACCGATGTGTATATCAATGATTAAAACCACCAATTAATCATTAAAACAACTTGATTATACTTAACAAACTAAGGAGTTTATAATGATTGATGATAACAAATTTACTAATGATTAAATATACAAAGTTTGTTTAATGAATTTTAATGAGTATTAATTTGTGATACTGATAAGATCTTAGTGATTAAGCTTATTATTCGTATGTTTAAATAAAGTAGTATTGACCATAACATCAAATCAATGATACCAATCTTATTGGTATTAAAGTGGTATTTTATACATAATAGTATTGAAAAATCCTCTTAATGGTTGTTTTGCGTTATGATCAGTATCACAACAGTATCAAAATTGTATTATACGATTCCAGAGTAGTAGTATCATACTATTCTAGGATTATTACCGTCATATCCATCCGGTGTATTTCAGCGTAATAATAATCACTTTCATTCTTACTATTGATTGAAATGTTACAGCATTTAAATATCAGTCAGTATATTCAGAATTTATTAGCAGGGGCTGTGGAATAGCTACACCATCAACACGGAAAAATAACACCGCAGCTGATGATAATCCAAATATAGGGGCGCGGAACATGAGAAAAAAGAAACACTTCTCAACATCTCCTATGGGGATCTATGGGGTTGTCTGAAAATAGCTATCCCGTGCTATCCATTGGCTCATGATACTCCCGGTTGAAATACGAGCTACAAGGTGGTGCCCCAGTCCGTTAGCTAAGTTGGTTTATAAGTCCAATTTCACTATGGTTTTTAGGTGATATATCGAACTAGTTGAAATTGGACTTATAAACACACCAACTTAGCTAACTAATCCATCCATAAATCACCATGTTTTTGAGTGAAATCATTTTGAATCAGCAATTTTCCATAATTTTGTCCCATGATCTTCATAGTTCCCCATCATTTTTCCCATAATCTCCTATATTTTCCCATGGTTTTGTGACCTGGGGCACCGCCTTAAGGCGGACCTTGGCTCCAAGCTGCGGGGTGAAGACCTGCAAGAATTCCTCGAAGGGATGGATGCCACCGCGCCAGGCCTCCCGACATGACAAACGTCCATTGATATCTGATATCACATTACAAACGTAGTTATATGTGTATATATATATACATATATTATATGATACATAATATATATATATATATATATATCATATATATTATGTATCATATAATATGCCTATATATATATGCATATATATATATACATATGTATACAGATATTATATACCCTCGCTATAGCTCCACTTCAATCACCATTGAAAGCCCCAGTGAAACCAGCATGTTTCATGGTTAAACCAGCATTTTTGTTGGTTAAATCGTCAGTGAATGACCAAGAACTAAAATAAGGCTGGGAATCATCACTAAAATGGGAATCATATAATGACTGGGATTCCCCATACATTCAGCATTATTCCAATGGATTTCAGTTTCTTCCAACCTACATTTTGGATATGTCTGGCTGAATCATAATAACTCATGTATGATTATAAAGCCACATCAGCTGGGATACAAGCCTTATAACTACGTCACTACGTACGGTGATATATGCATATATCATCATATATATCCACTCAAAACTGGCACTGCACTTCCAAGTATGATTTCAATTTCTTGCAACAACTTCATGGTTACCCTCTGGTAAACTGTTACATAGCTATTGAAAATCACCATAGAAATAGTGGATTTACCCAGCTATAAATAGTGATGTTCCATAGCAAACTGTTAATTTACCAGAGGCTACATCATTCGAATGTTACTTCTTGCATCATTTAACAAAAACGCCATCTGTTTCCTGGCTTAAATCGCCTTAAACAAAGCACCATTCTCACCGAGAACATGAACAGCATTTTGAAGCTGGTGAATCTTGGATACCTGTGAAAAATGTATCAAAAAAATAACATGGTGATTTGAGTAAACTAACCTGTCAACAAAATCTAAAAAAGTTAGCAGGTTAGTACATGTTACCAGCTAAACAGCAGAAGATATTTTAGTACTATAGTTCATGAATCTAACCAAGGTTGACCGAACAAAATGAAAGCTGACACCCCACAGAATGGGGCTCCCCAGCTATAAGTTGGTTCATAAACCAATATAACATATTTGTAACCCCCGTTAACTAGTTGGTTATATCTACTACCATAAACCATCTGGTTGGTGGTATACCTACCCCTCTGAAAAATGATGGAGTTCGTCAGTTGGGGTTACGAACTTCCCAACTTTTCATGGAAAGTCATTCAAAATTCCATGGTTCCAGTCACCACCAACCAGCCATAGTTAAGCCAAAATAGAAAGTTGGTTTATAAACCATGATAACCCCCATGAACTAGTTCGTTATATCTACCATAAACCATAGAATTCAGCCACTTTTTTTAGGCAACGGTTCACGCGAACTCGACGGCCCCATCCGCCGATCCATCCGGGTGCCCAGGCGGTACGCCCCAAGTCCATGTGCAGTCCAGGCCCTGTCGTGCCCCGCACCTTTTTGACACGAAATCCATGGGGACGTCGTTTCAAAAAACATCATCAACTTCGAAATCACTGGAAAATATGGGAATATCCTGGCAAAATTTGGAAAAATATAGGAAAAAGAACGATATTTCGAGGTTTTCGATGGGAAAATCGTCTATAAATCGGCAATGTTCCAGCCAGGTTTGATTACCAAATGGTAAGAACTCGAGTGATACTTGACGAATATGAAACCCTCTGCACCTTCATCAACTTAGGTTGCTGTAACATTAAATATTCAAAATTATATACAAGGTAATGCCCCAGTTCGTGAACGCTAAGTTGACGGACATAACTTGGTAGACATTCTATTGGTTTATGGTAGATAGAACGATATAACGAACTATAGTTTTCATGGGGTGAAACTAAATCAACGTTCACATCACATTTGGGGGCACCATCCTGTAACTATTTCAAGGCTTATCAATCCCTGTCGGAGAGGGCCGAAAAAGGGGGATCTTCAGATGCTTCGGACCCCAATGGCTGGAAACTTTACGATGAACACCTTGAAAGGAGGGATGATTTGGGGGTCACCTGGTGTAGATTGGCGTTTGAGCATAACACAAACATGTTGAACAGTGATGGACCTAACAAACACGAAGATGTGGAAGCATGGGGATATAACAAAGAAACGGAGATTTAAGTATTCAATAGTGGGTATTTAAATAACTCACCAAACAAAGCCAATAAGATGTACAATTTAAATATGTTGATGTGTGTTGTAGTATAACAAAAACATAACAACAGGGATTGCTACAGGATTACAGTAGTGTCGGTGAACAACATGCAAATCACAAGCAACATGTAGCTGATGTTTTTTGTCTAAAGGATCCATGCAAGGCCTCAGCCTTGCTTACAGTATTTTGTTTCTGCTGTGAAAGACAAATGTCCAGGAAGCGGGCGGCAGCAACCTGATTTTTCCTAAAATGTTCTGGTTAAATCCCATCTTCTGGTAGACACACCATATGAGCAATGTTCAAGACTCCTGTTAGTTGATTGGAGCTATACTATCCATAAAATATTGGGGGTGATCATAATCCATGAAAGGGGAATCCCGTTCTGAAAACCATCCAGTGTACTAGAATGACAGGGGCTCTGAACACTGCTCCATTTGGTCCGATATAATGCATTAAACCAGTTCTAGCTTGGGACATATACCATTTATGCAGTAAATCCTTGTACAAACCAATCATGTTGGGTCCACTGATGACGAGGAGCGCGTCGCCGTGCTCATCTCTGGCCTTGAAGACGGACATTCCGCAGGCCCGACGAAGAACCGGCCGAGGCTCGCACTCGACACGGCTCCCAATCTCCTGGAGGTGCTCGACCCGTCCTCGACGTCGATGATCGATTGATGCTGTAGCCGCTGATGCATGAAGTGACCGTATGGCACCTTGTTCCAAACATCTACTGGTCACAAGCTGGTGCCCCACCCAGTGATGTTTGTTGGTTTATAGCACCCATTGATTATATAGATATTACTTTACCATCTGGTAAACTAACATAATTATGGAAAATCACCATGTTTGATGGGTAATTCAACTATAAATGGCAATTTTCAAAAGCAAACTGTTTGTTTACCAGAGGGTATCTGCAAGAAACCATAGTCATAGTCTACCCAGTTATTTGAACCAACCTATAGTAAGGAAAAAAGCGGTCCCACCTTGCAACCCCACCAACGCATGGTGAAATACGGGTTCCTTGAAATACCGGTGTCCCAACTATGAGTTACCCTCTGGTTATGTCAAAATAGCTATTGAATTGAAAATGGCCATTGATAGTGGATTTACCCATTAAACATGGTGATTTTCCATAGTTACGTTAGTTTACCAGAGGCTCAGAGGGTATCAACATCAACATCCCCAATAAACTAATAGTATAACTCCCAACAGATTAACCTGTCAACCGCGAGTTATCAACTATCTCCCCACCTGTTTGATGGTTCTTACCCCTATACCTGATTAAATCCCCATGAAATCACCTAATCTGGCTATAAACCATAATTTATCAACTATATCCTCATATTTCATGGCCAATCTTAGATATCCTGCAAAAAATGAAAGATTCTTAGCTGGTGAACGTAGATAATCCCGTACCAAAAGACTATTTTGGATTAGTTAAACTACCCATCACAGATTCAAAGATTGACCTAGAATGTGTGGATCCAAAACCCTTTACCCTCTGGTAAACAAACAGTTTGCTATTGAACATGGCCATTTATAGTTGATTTATCCATCAAAAATTGTGATTTTCCATAGTTTCGTTACTTTACCAGAGGGTAAACCCTGTTTTTTGTCAATCCTTTCATGGCTCACGGCTCTCCCGGCGCCCTCCGGTGCCAAAAAAAGCCGCGCCAAGCGACGTTTCGCACGGCCACTTGACAGGTCTCAGAAGGTGCCACCAATTGACCTATGACCTGGAAGCAGTGCCCCCCAGTTGTGGTGACTTGGTAAATCCAATATTCTAGCAAAATCTTACCCATATTCCAAGGCTGTTCATATTCCATGCCCAAATAGCTCCGGAAATTTGGAAAATAATGAACGATCTTTGATGATGAGAATAAGGTTGTGTGACCCTTGTCAGGCGCTCCCTTGTCACGTGCTGTCATGTCCAGTCGCACATGTTTAACCCCGCTGAGAACCTTCTCAAGCAATGATTTCTTGAATAAACATAATCATAAAGTCTTGTTTCTCTCATCAATCATCGGCTTCTCTCTAGGATCTTTTAAAACCATTGGATAAGCTGTTCAGCTTATTTTTTGACGCGTTTGGCTGGCGGCTCAGCTTCCGCATCTGTAAACGGGGCCAAGTCTGGATTACGCTGTTCTTCCTCGAACCCAAATGGTACCATATTTCCACTTAATACAGTTACATTGAGTAGGATGCCACCCCTGGAGTACGATGCCCCCCCCGTATGCGTTGCCGTTCCTGCATGTGGGCTTCTCAGGCATATGTTAATATCATTTTTGATCAACTCGAGGCTGCAAATTCCATTCCACATACCCACAAGGCATCACACTCTATCGCGCACGACTAAGACAACAATCGAGAATTTCCATAGCCTCCACGGGTCAAAAGTATCAAAATTTCATGGAATGCGATTGTATGCGCGACTGTTCAAAACGCTGGAAAAACAACAATTTCCCCCATATTCCATATTATCAGATTCCAGAGCATTTTACCTCCGAAGAGGAAAAAAAAATAAAAAAAGCTCTTCAGGTCAATTTTTCGAAAAAAAATGTTTTTGGCTGTCTGCGCAAGTTTTTCTGGTGTACGATCCCTTTTGTGGAGTACGATGATCTGTGAGTAGGTGTGTGGAGTGCGATGGGGTCCTCTGGGGTGCGATGACACCCCTCGAGTGCGATGCGACATGAGTATGCGCGGCCGGAAATCCCCTGAGAGAAGGGTTCTGGGCCACAATTCCCCAAATTCAACAGAGTGGGCGGATGCTGGTTGTTGTAATTTAACAGGATTTCAGCCCACTCAACAAACAAGTCAAACAATATGTTGAAACCCTCTCCTTCTTCAGTCTCCAAAATGGGAAACTCACTTATCAGGACACGCTTTAGCTCATCCAGGCTCCATAGCATTTCAGGAACAACACAAGGCATCGACATGGTGCCAAACAATTTCCAAATTGAGCTGAAAGGTCTTCCCATCTAAACCAGTCAACTCACAGGTGTGAAACATGTCACACACAGGGAAACAGGTTGGGAAAACAGTGGGTCCAAAGAGACAGGTCTGGAGTACGATGGATTCATAGTATATGTACATTTTCTGAATTTGGGTAACTTGGAGCTAGAAATATATGTGATGGGGACATGTCATGGGAATATCAATATATGTGGTGAATTGGTAAATGAAGATCATCCAATATATCTGGTTGGTGGTTTCAACCTACCCCTCTGAAAAATATAATGAATCGGCAGTTGGGATGATGACATTCCCAACATATGGAGAAAAAAAACATGTTCTAAACCACCAACCAGTATAAATAGGTGATAAGCTATGATCCCATCAACTATAGATATCACCAAGCAGATACAAGGTGGTGCCCCCCAAACGTGATGTGAACGTTGGTTTATAACCCCCATGAACTAGTTCGCTATATCTACCATAAACATCCATAAACCATAGAATTCAGCATAGATTTCAGCCACTTTTCTGTTCGGCAACTGAACGCGTCGCGTTTACGAACTGTAACGAACTGGGGCACCATCCCAGGTGGGATCTCAAAGAGATCATGGGAAAACTTGCTATGGCTATGGCTTGGTGGCCTCTAATTGGAGAAAATGCTGATGATACACTGATACAACGTGATGGCTTGCTGGTTGGTGGTTGACAGATATATCAACTAATTAGTGGATGATCTGGCTGGTAGTTGAGCACTACCCCTCTGAAAAATGATGGAGTTCAAGTCAGTTGGGATGATTATTCCATTCCCAACTGAATGGAAAAAAATGATCCAAACCACCAAACAGGATGGCTAAAAATGTGATTTGAATTGGATTTCATGGCTGCCCGGCTGCCCCTGTTCGGAATCTCTGACATCATAAACAAAAAAAAATAGTCCAATAACTTCCGCAATAACTTGGGTTTTACAGTTATGGCCATTTACCAGTTTAAGTACTTATAACCCCATTTATAGAATGTATAATCCCATTTATAACCAGTTATAACTAATACATGACCATAATTGTGGGCCACCCCACGTTGGGAACCACGAACTCCCTACGTCTATTTAAGTCTCGCCGTGTACCCACCTGCATCTCGGTGAGCTGACAGTTGCCTCAACAAACGGACTCGCTGCCGGCCCTGTCGCCCTTAATGGATGAAATAACTCCTATGACTCAGGTTGGACATATCATGAACTAATCCCATACTTATAACTAGTTAAAAGTAAAAACTATATTTTTGGGGGCTAAAGGTGTAGCCAACTTGACGCACAGTTCACTTGGTGAAGTTTTGTGTTGATGAGTGGGATATTGTGGGATATAAATATACCTATTGGGTTTAGAAGCCAACTTACAATTGGGGATTTTATGGCCTTACGATATTGCTAATTTGACGCGCAGTTCACTTGGTTAACTCTTGGCTCAAAGTTGTGCGCCCCCAGCGACTGGTTTTGAAATCAAACAAGCTAACTAGGCAGCACCACTTTGTACCGGAAAAGTACTCAGCTGCGAAAAGAACACGTCTAGGATGGATTAGGGGGCCTTTAGGTGGCTATTCACCACCGTAAACCCTTATGAATACGGATTCCAAAAGCCTATTGTTAACACCAGAGCCCCATTTGGGGTGCAGTTCCAAACGTTCCAGTTACAACTGGATACAAAATAGCATAGTTACAAGGTTTATATCCCAACTTATGGGCGTTACTACCATGGGGAACTGGCGAAAAACCGGCGACTTTCAAACACCCGCAGAGTGCCAATTGAACACGTCACCAGGGTCACCTATTTGGGTCTGGTCCATACCCAAAGACTTGGTACATCGGCTTGGATCCAGTCACTTGAAGTGAGGACTGGCCCCACAAGGTTGTGTCCCCCCAGTTATAAATTAAGGTTATAATCCCATGAACTAGTTCGATATATCATGATATATCACCAACAAAAAGCATATCTGGTTGGTGGTATACCTATCCCTCTGAAAAATATGTAATATAGTAAAATAGTCAGTGGGGATGATGACATTCCCAATATATCCAAAATACAAGATGTTCCAAACCACCAACCAGCCACTATTACTATATAAATCACCATTTTCCCATGGTTTTCCCATGGTTTTCCCAACCACCAAACCACCAACTTATCGTTTTCACAGCTCACTGTGGCACCACCATCTGCGTAAAAACAACGTATGTTTTCGCAGTGATTTGGCGTGCAGGTCCCGGAGGATCCCTGCAAAAAATGACAGATTCTTAGCTGGTGAACGTAGATAATCCCATACCAAAGTCGACTATCTAATGGATTAGTTAAAACATGTTAAAACTACCCATCATTCAGATTGACCTAGATTTGAATGGAATATTTGCATTTGATCGGCGAACCCTGGTAGTTCCCGTCTTCAAGAAACTCAAGATCAAGTCAAGTAGAGTTGAAGTCAAATGGACGAAAAAAAACAAGAAAGGTCTGAAACACTCCACATAAATTACCCTTTGTTGTTGCTCAAATCGAAAACAATCTCCGTTACCTTGTTGTTTACATATCGTTAGATGGGGTTATAAACCAAGATCCCCCCAGGTAATCAAACGTGGAAAAAACAAACACCATGCTTGATGACACCGGAGGGAAAATCAAAAATGTGGCCCTTGTACAAGGTGGTGTCCCAGTAGAAGTTGGTTTGTAAAGTTCATTAACTATATAGATGTATCTACCAACAAAACCATATAGAAATCACCAAACCGGCAAATGCTCACCTTAAATCAGCTATTTTTTCAGTATACGTTTAACATTGTTTAACATTGTGGAAAACCATAAGTTTAACTTACTGGTGCGTTTTACTGTAGGGAATGGATGGGAATGAACCCATTTTAAAAACAAAACAAATACATTCCAATCCTCCATGATACCATCTGGTTATGACTAACAGTTTGCCATGGAAAATCACCACCATAAATAAATGGAGGTTTAGTTCGATGGGAAAATTATCTATTTCGGGGCTGGGCCATCTATACCATGGCGAACTGTAACAAATAACCAGATGGTACATTCTCATGATATCCCAGCAGATATCCCAGCATGTTACCAGTGGTTGGTGACACCTTTTCGGCTGCCGGAATCTTCACCTGTGGGCGATGTGAAGCGCACGAAGCGACCAATGGTGGGTGAAGCAAGCCTCAGCGGCAGCTGGCAGCCTGGTGGTGCCCAGACGATATGTTTCTTGGTGCAAATAACACCTGAAGTCGTATAGATATATAGTATAGATATATCTATGATGAACCCAAGTAAAATTAGAGTTATTTTTAACCAAACCTAACTATGATACTATGGGGCACTACCTTGTATCCAATATATATATATATATCCCATAACCCCACAAATCAAGGACTTCCGATCAAGAGGCTTTTATGAAGACCACGCAGGCTTGATTAGTAGGATGACTTTTTTTTCAGGTCGACAGAAAGGTCATGATCACAACAAGGTGGTGCCCCCCCAGTTATAAGTTGGTTTACAAACCCCGTAACTATAGATATATCATCTATAAACCTCATAGTGAACTTGGACTTATAAACACACCAACTTAGCTAACACATCACAGTTATAAGTCGTTTTATAAGCCCATTAACTATAGATATATCATCTATAAACCATAATTATTGGACTTATTTGCACCAACTTAGCTAACGAACTGGGGCACCACCTGGCACAAGATTGGAAGATTCTCGATCTAGTTTCGGCTATCCATGCTTGACCTCCCAGTTCTGCAACCATTCTCTTATCCAGTATGTTCATGATTTTCCCAAAAATAGTGATATTAATGATATCGATATTAATAGTGGTTAATAGTGATATTAATATGTTAATAGCGGTTGATTTCTAAACCAGGTTGGTGGTTTGGAAAATAGTGATATTAATAGTGGTTAATAGGGTATAAACCAACAACACTGGGAATATGATGATGATCTGGTTTTTCACTGAATATTCATGGCTGGGTATCAAAAAACATCTACAATCATCTATTGCAACCATGAAAAACATTTTCACAATTCATGGCTGGGTATCTAATAGAATCGAAACATCTACAATCATCTATAAAACATTCCCAGTCATGGGTGGTTTATGACCTTGTTTTACCGACATTATAGATGTACCATCAAAAAATCTATAGATATATACAAGGTGGTGCCCCAGTTCGGAATCGCTAAGTTTTTCTGCGTTCATAACTCCAATTTCACTATGGCTTATGGTAGATCTATACTATTCCTATACTATTCCTATGGTTTTTGTTCACCAACGTTCAACCACATCACTGGGTCACATTGCAGAATATCGAACGCCTTCCACTGGGCTCCCAGGCGTCACTTCGTTCCAAAGCATCTTGGGAGTTACCCTGGGAACGTCTGAAATGAGGAAGTACGAATTTATGGCGAAGACGGGGCGAATTAGAAACCAGGTCTTATTAATAAATCTAAATGGGATGATTTTTTTTTTGATATAACTCACTGCAGCTAGTTGGTGAAACATATCACTTAAACTGGGTTGTAAGCCAGTTGTAAGTTGTAAGTTTTAACTGTCTAATTTATAACTGGTAAGGGCTGTAACTGTAGTGATCACAAAACACTTGCAAAAAAACGGCTTCTGTAAACAGTTCAAATCTGGTAACCCCTGATAGGATGTAGGAAAAAAACCTGTAAGACAACTGGTTGGTGGTATACCTACCCCTCTGAAAAATATGATTGCGTCAGTTGGGATGATTATTCCCAATATATGGAAAAATAAAAGCCATGTTCCAAACCACCAAGCAGATATTGTTGGTTATATTATCCCATTAATCCATGTTATCCTCATTAAATCCCATTGAACAGACAGATATCATATATACAATTAATTATATACATTAATATATATATATATACCATATAGTTACTATAGTTGGTGAATTTTCCCTACATCACAAGGCAAACGCTTTCATCCCTTACAGGAATCCAATGAGATGCCCATGGCAGGCCCAATTCGCGGCTTGGGGTCGCGGCTTGGATCACACGGTGATAACTGGATAACCGACGTAACCCAATACCCCTGAACATTAAACTGATTGAATTAAAAATATATGTATATATATAATTTATTCTAATGTCTATTTATAACTCAAAATATGTTATTATCTACATCCCCATCCTTACATTCTTAGATACAAAAGGGAGATGCGTATCCCATCATATCCCATCAAAAATATCCAGTGATATCGCTAGATCACCGGCAACTTCACGATTGCTGTTCAATCCCAGTAAGACCACCACCATTTTTTGAAGGTTCAACGGTTCAGTTTCAAGTTTTTTCATTCGATTCGTCCTCACGGATCCAGCCGTACCGCTTAGATGGTACGACGGTCATGGATCCAGTCGGGGATAGTTTGATGATTTCCCCATGTAAATCATGTAAACCTCCATTTAGTTGATTACCAAAGGGTAAAACCATCATTTATTCGATTCATATCCCCAGTGAATTCCCTCATCAACAAGAAACGAGATGGTGTGGACATCGGTCCACTCGATCTTCGGCATCTTTGGATTGCAGTACTCCTTACCTGGCGAAAACAAAAAACATCTCAGTGGTTCTCGGGTTTAACGCCAGTTACAACTAGGGTAAGTAGGGTTAGTACAGTTATAACAGACTTTGATGCGCAAAACCTACAGTAAGTGGCTTTTTTCAAGCACCAATACTAGAAAACCATGGCATTTTTCTTCACAGAGGTCCCTTCCGCATCTCAGCAGCGGCCCAACGGCCCCCTGCGGTGTTCCAGGTGTTCGAAGCCATCCAAAACCATCCAAAAACGATGTTTTAATGGTGATCAGCATGAGAATGGTTGCGCAACCCATGATTAAAACCGGCCAAGAAAAACTTTGATCATAGGGATTCTGAGTGAAAAACCCTTTCAATCATGATATCTGAAGAAATGGACTTTGGTAAATGCTAGCAATGATGTGTTTGCTGCCATTCACTCCATATACATCCATACACATGTATAATATTATCTCTGTATCCTGCGGATTAACCAACCTTCCCCATACTTGGAGGATCGTTCCACTGGTTAGTTCTATCAAGTAGGATATTGGGTACATCTCTCAACAAAACGGTACTGGGTAAAGAAAAGCTATAGTACATTGGTAGCGAATATCCCGTTTCCCCTAAGTTCTACCACACATCAAAATAGGAAAACGCACGGAGTAGACTTACGATCACCAGGGTTTTTCACCACACAAACAAATCTGTGGGAAAACCCAAACGGGGACTTATGAAGATTATCTAAGGTTAGCTGCCATGGTGGGAACCATAATCACAAGAACACCTGGGACAAAATAAGCCCATTCTCATACTGTATCTGGTTGGTGGTTTGGAACATTTTGAATTTCTTCCATTCAGTTGGGAACTTTACAGATCCCAACTGACTTTCACTCACTCCATCATGTTTCAGAGGGGTAGGTATACCTCAACCACCAAGTAGATATATCCCATATTATAACTCATGACGGATCCTAACGGTGCTGGTTTTTCTATGCTAACATAAAGATTGGGGGTATATTGATGGGATCCATGGCACACCAACTAAAAAGCAGCACCGTTAGGATCCGTTATGGGTAAGGACCTCCCCAAATGGCCATGCCCTGGATTTCTCGCTGACCACTGGGACGGTTTAAGGGGCCTTTTTTTTTATAGGAAACCCCGATCTTTCAAGGGCAAATGCATGGTTCCTGGTTGAGATTTTTCCTTCAACTAATCTATTGATTATCACAGATCGATCACCTGATGTTAGTTGAATTTTACATTTTAGATCAAACTAAGCATCTTTTGAAAGGGGTTACAACAACACGTAACCCTGGCAGTGGGATACAAATCACACTCAACAGATATTCAAAGGTTAGCACTCAGAGTTTTCCCAGTTAATAATGGTTAATGATGGTTAATAGTGTTATATGGCTTGATAGTGGGATGATCATCTGGGGAATTTTAGATCATCTGCCAGTGTTTTGGTGGTCAGCAGACAAGGACTGAAGCAGCCAAGGTTTAGCCCCTAGAAGGTGGTGCCCCCCAAACGTGATGTGAACGTTGGTGAACAAAAACCATAGGAATAGTATAGATATATCTACCATCAACCATGACGTGAAATTGGAGTTATAAACCAACTTAGCTAACGAACTGGGGCACCACCTTGTATATATTAAGGATATAGCCTTATCATATCCCCTTACATAGCCCTCACATAGGCCTTAATTATATATGTTAGGTACCTCCAATTTAGGTTCCTGAAATGGCCATTGATAGAAGGGGTGTCAATTTGGTAGCACATATTCAACCAGCAGAACCAGTCTCTCTCGCAGCCACAAGCTGATGTGTGTCAGATATGTTTGTTGGTCACCCCCATTCCCCATTTCTCTATAGCTATCATCACCATAAACCCCACACTTAATCTAAGATGGTTAAGAACTCTTGCACCACCTTGGATGAATCCCTATAAATAATGGGATAAACCATCTATCAACTGCTAAGTGGTGCCCCAGTTCGTTAGCTAAGTTGGTGCAAATAAACCCAAATTCACTATGGCTTTTGTGGGTGATATATCGAACTAGTTAATGGGATTATAAACGATTTATAACCAGGGGGAACACCCTTGTATGGTTATCATAAGCCCCACACTTAATCTACTGAACTAAACCAACCTAGCTATAAACCCATAGAATACTATTGGTTAAATCAACAGCATTTTTTCACGCAAAAACCTCATCAACATCATTTTCCCTACAGCAAAATCTACCGAAATTTCAAAATCACGATTGTTCTCCAGAAAAATCCACGAACATCACCATGTTTCCCTTGGAAAATGATGGAAAATTCAGGGGACACCACCGACTGCAGCGCCACGAGCCAAGCAACGTCCACTAGTGGTGCGGCACCAAATCCCCCGTGGAAAGCCTCGGAATTTCGGTGGATTCCACGAGCAAAAAATTGGGAGATACCATAGAAATTGGATGATTTCGGTCTTTCAGCTTGATGATGGCTATTATTTCATAGGGATTTTAGCAAAATTCTGATTTCAAACTGATTTATGCTAAGTTGGTGCGTTTCTAACTCCATTTCACGTTTGGGTTTATGGTATAGAGATATCTGTACTTGATGGGGGTTACACAAAGTAATCAACTTAAAACTCAGCGGCATAACCTTGAACAATGTTGTATGGATGATACAATGAGATTTAGTGCAGATACAACTGGATGTGGGTTATGAATGGAATATTGATGGGGATATGGTGGGATATTGATAAATATTGACAAATGATTCATTATGATGGTTTTACCCTTCCGTGATCAACCATGGTAATGGAAAATCCCCAAACTAAACGGAGGTTTATATAGAAATCATCGAACTAACAATTAAATTGGTGATTTTCCATTGCTGGCCATTGCCATAGTTGAATTTCTCAATGGCCATTTCAGGGACCGATTGATTGGAGGTACCTAGCATTTGTTTAAGGCCCATGTTTACGGCCTATGTTTCCGGGAATATCCCAGCAAAATATGGCCTGAAATATGGTACGTTTACGTACCTCCATTTTAGGATCCTGGAATTCCCATTGAATTTCTGAAGGGCCATGAACAGAATTTGGCTACGATTCAGGGCCACTAACTCACTGCTGTCTGGGCTGCTTCACTTTGTGGTGGGGCCCCCAAGCGTATCAAACGTTGGTGGAAATAACCCCCATGAAATATAGTTACCATCTGGTTATGACGAACATAGCCATGGAAAATCCCTTATAATGGAGGTTTTAATGGGAAAATTATCTATAAATTGGTCATTTTCCATGGATATGTTAAATTTCCAGAGGGTATATCTACTATGTACGCTAATTATACATCTATATACCATAATATATGTATCATAATATACCATGGTTCTCGAAGCTATACCATTAACTATTATACTTCTATCTGCTATATACCATAATATGTCATATATAGTTATTTGAGTTATTTGCACCAACTTAGCCATTGTTTGGGGGTCCCACATGTAGCAATTTGGGGCCATGGTTTCTCTGTAAACGACATCTTGAAACTCACGAACTAGTACAAAGTGGTGCCCACCCGCTGTTAAATGTTTGTTGATTTAATAAACTTCATTAACTAGAGATATGATCTAATAGTACCATGAACATCCATAAACCATAGAATTCACCTAGTTTTTTTTGTGCACCAATTTCCCGAAGGTTTGCACTGTTTGCACCACATTGTGTAGCACGTCATTGCACGTCTTTTTCCTCGTACCAGCGTACCACGTGTTTGGCATCGGCCGGACACTCTTCCACTCGGACCTTTTCTGAAAGCGGGTCATGAAAAATAAATACATGGCTTATAGGATGGTGCCCTCCAGTGATGTGAATGTTGGTTTGTAAGCCCCATTAACTATAGTTATATCATGTTATATTTACCATAAACCATAGAATTCACCAAGTTATGTCCGTCAACTTAGCTAACGAACTGGGGCACCATCCTGTAGTTATGCTTAGTATGGCTAAGTGGTTAAAGGATTCAACTGAAACGGGGATTCATGTGGATTTTCCAAAGTCATGGGTCCCGCAATAGCTGGTTCATTTCATGGAAAATCCTAAAAAAAACTGGCTATTCATACAATGTGAGGCCCCCCAGTTATAAGTTGGTTCATAAGCCCCAGTAACTATAGTTTTAAGTACCATAAACCATAGTTATTGGAGTTATAAACCAACTTAGCTATCTTGGCCTCACATTGTAGTTATTCCAAGATTATGATAATTCATAGTTATTCATAGTTGATTAGGGGCATATGATATAACTGTAGCTGGTTGGTGGTCGAGCCCTACCCCTCTGAAAAATATGGTGTCGTCAGTATGATTCTTCCCAACTGAATGGGAATAAATAAATAAATGTTCCAAACCACCAACCAGCGGAATGATTTGGGGGTCCCCCCATTGTAGGACAGCTCCATATTGATTACCCCTCGAGATGGTTTTGAACCCCATCTTCCCATACATCACCATGGCCGTAATGGCTTAATGGCCTTTGTTTGGTGCTTTCCCCCGTTTTCAGACACATTCAAATAT
The DNA here is from genome assembly GCA_947184155.2 of Cladocopium goreaui. Taxonomy (NCBI): domain Eukaryota; class Dinophyceae; order Suessiales; family Symbiodiniaceae; genus Cladocopium; species Cladocopium goreaui. The sequence continues at coordinate 452,988 of CAMXCT020000791.1, read as the reverse complement.
GTATCATTATGCATCATCCCGGGAAAATGTATGTATGGGATCCATAACTTTTCATTGACTCAGATAATGGACTATGGATCATTATGGAAATATCAGACATGTGTTTTTTTTCTCCCATTAATCCATTAATCGTATCATTATGTCCTATTCTATCCACCTGAAATCCGATGAAAATCCCTCTTCGATGCCTGAGAAAGCTTGCCGTTCAGCAAGCGGAAAGCTACTATGTATGTATGTGTTTAAGCTCGTTGATTGAAACAAATTTATTTATTTGAGCCCGTCTTATACACATTTTCCAGCCGCGACTGTTCCATGTCATCATCGTTTGCGCAAACGATTGCTGGAGAAAACAACCCAAAAGAGACCGAGATTCTCGGGATGTTATTTTGTAAATGTTCAATTAGCAAAAATTGGACTGGCTAATCATGGGGACTTTTGATGTGGTGATTAAGCTATGGAATGGTGTTTTTTTAGATACAGGGAAATATAACTTGACAATGCAACGGCCAATCTTAGATACCCTGCATTTGTTTAGAAACTCACGAGTATATCTCCACATCTATGTCAAACAAATGAGCTATAATTGTATAATTCCAAATACAAACACGGACATCGAATGTCGCAAACTGGAAAATCCACCACTCTTTGACTGGTAAATCATCGAACTATGGCTGGGCCATGGCTTCCAAATGGTTTTAATTTCCATCGAGGCCTTAACCCACGGAAACCCAACTTTGCGGCCTTGCCCGACTTGCCGGTGTTGTGAACACTCGCTATGGCCATGATTTTTCGGGTCACATACGAAAAGAAAAACATCAGTTATTTAGGGGGAGCCCATTTTCAGACACGTCCGGTTTCCAAAGTCGTGGGGATACCCCAATAGCTGGCTGGTTTACAATGGAACATCGGATTAAATTGGATGATTTGGGTGTACCCCCCTGACTTAGGAATCCTCCATCTTGGTACACAATCCCCAATATATTGGGACAACCCATTGGGCGAAACATCAACTGGAGGCTTTGAAACTGCTGTTTTTCACTTAGTTTGATGCTTAAATCATACGAATTCCCAATGTGTGATTGTTACATCCCCATTTGTGAATGGTATTGTCACCATGTTTTTCTTGGCAACCAAAAAAATGTTCAACTAAATTACCATTTTATACCCAGATATATTTCCACTATCCCAGTGTGAAAACGAACCAAAATCCATTCACAGTTCATTATGATTATGATTGCATTATATCAAGTATATATATATATATGCCTTATATATAATTTCATGTATTCTTATATACTCATTATGTAATCGTTATATAGCCATATATATATATAGCCATAAGAAATGGTTGGTTTATAACGGGGGGTGGCACAATCCGGAATGGACTTTAAAGTCGGTGGAAGGGTTGCGCACGACGACCGGGGCAGTGACTGGCGCAACGCATATTTCATAAATACATCAACCAACAAACTACATGTATCTATCATGACGTATATACTATATATGTACTGGTGCATCGATGTTTCTTTGTTTATACAAACAGTTACTATATACATGTACATATATATATATATATTATATTACATATATAACATACTAAATATGTATGTACTCTTAGATAAATACGCCCAGTGTGTTTGTGTAATATAAACACGTATATACTCAATATATAGATATTATTAGATATTCTGACTACAGAAACTCAGAAATTGCATCAGCGAGTTGCATCCCCATGTTGATTACCCTCTGGTAAACTAACATAACTATGGAAAATCACCATTTTATAGCTGGGTAAATCCACTATAGATGCTTATTTTCAATAGCTACGTTAGTCATTACCAGGCCGGGTAAACTTCCATTTTCCTATGGTTTTCCTATGGTTTTCCTATGGTTTTCCTATGGTTTTCCTATGGCAAATGTTGGTGAAACCCGCCTCTTTCCTCTGCGCTGCTACATCCTCTGGTGTCTCAGAAAAGTGTCTTAGTGGTTGGTCACTAATCCCGATTTTCCCGGGTCAAATACCTACAATGTGAGGCCCCCGTTGGATAGCTAAGTTGGTGCAAATAACTCCAATAACTATGGATAACTATGGTTTATGGTACTTATAACTATAGTTACTGGGGATAAAACTTAAATGGTTTGTTCATGAAAACCATAGCAATTGACAGAATAATACATGTTTTTCTTGTAGTTACAGCAAATGTGAGCCCTAAACGATAGGGCAACAATCACATCACTGCAGCAAGCGCAAGTAGTTTGGAACCAAAGA
>CAMXCT020000791.1:403219-445719 GCA_947184155.2 Cladocopium goreaui | reverse complement strand
ACACTACATCACATTACACTACACTACACTACACTCCACTACACTACATTACACTATACTACACTATCTTCCACTACACTTCACTACCTTACACTACACTACACTCCATTACACTACAACTACAACTACAACTACACTCCACTACACTCCACTACACTCCACTACACTCCACTACACTACACTACACTAAATTACACTACACTACACTACATTACTACACTACACTACACTACATTCCGCCACACTCCACTACACCACACTACATTACACTACACTACATTACACTGAATGACATTGCACCACAGATAAGCAGGTAGACAGATATATAGATAGATGGATGGATGGATGGATGGATAGATAGATAGATAGCTAGATAGATAGACAGATAGATAGGTAGGCAGCTAGACAGATAGACAGATGAAAGGCAGAGATAGATAGATAGACAGATAGATAGATAGACGGATAGACAGGTAGACAGATAGACAGATAGATAGATAGATAGATAGATGGGTAGACAGATAGACAGGTAGACAGATAGACAGACAGACAGACAGATAGACAGATAGACAGATAGACAGACAGACAGACAGATAGACAGATAGATAGATAGATAGATAGCTAGATAGATAGATAGCTAGATAGATAAATAGATAAATAGATAGACAGATAGGCAGTCAGAGAAAGAGAGAGAAAGAGTGAGAGAGATCAATCACCTTTCGATCCATCAGTGGCTTCGCTCTGCCATCCCTGATTCACCACAACCAACCCCTCCTATAGGTTTCCTATTTTTGAAACTTCCGCCACGGCCTTGTGCGGTACTACTGGTACTAAAAACTACCTGAGGTGTGAAAATTACTAGGGGGGGACGTTTAGTATTAGGGGGAAAGGATTAGTTCTTCTTGCCGTTGAATGTGATACTGACAATCAATATGAAAAGCATAATGTAGTTATTCATCGTCTTTAGCCAAGTAGTTCTTCTTGCGTTATGTTTTAATCATTGTTTCACCTTCACCCGGACGAGGGAGAGAACCCGTATAGAACTACATCGGCCAGCGCGTTGCGTTTCATGTGTCACTGCATCAGCGGAATCACCATTAAATCATCCTTCCCAAATGCCGCCCCAGGACCGAAAGGCTGTCAGTTGTGAGGAGTGTTGTCGGAGAATCGAAGCTAGGAAGTTTTTTTTTGTTACCCCCGAAGGCATCTATGATATTTTGATTCTCAACATTAATCAACGCTGTTTGGAACAAAACATATGGATGAATTATATTGAATCATAATGATTCACTACAAGGTGGTGCCCCAGTTCGTTAGCTAAGCTGGTTTATAACTCCAATTTCACTATGGTTGATGGTAGATATATCTATACTATTCCTATGGTTTATAAACCAACGTTCACATCACTGACCCCCGACCACAAGACAAATCTGAGTTGGGAGAATCAAGGGAAGATCAAAATATGATGCATTCATAGTGGGATGTTTTGGGGATATTCGTAAACCTCAGAATTTGGGATTATGGTTTTGGGTTTACCAATGTTTACCACATTAAGACTATGTAAACATCCAAACTGGTGCCCCAGTTCGGAATCGCTTGGCGCAAAAACTCCAATTTCACTATGGTCCATGGTAGATACATTGGAGTATTTCATGGTTGTTAAAGATTATAAACCAACAAACATCACTGGGGGGGCCCTACAAGGTGGTGCTCCATAGTTAAGTTGGTGCAAATAAGTCCAATTCATCTGTTGGGTTGATGAATGGGGGTTATATCGAACTAGTTCATGGGGATTATAAACCAACGTTCACATCACGTTTGGGGGGTACCACCTTGTACCTTGTAAGATTTGTAAGAAAAAATGCATATTTTTCAAAGTTGGGCTAATTAATCTCCATGGACAAAAATCATGTTTTTTTCCCTCATCCTGGGGCCACCGTAAACGATAGCGTGAACCGTTGCCTCAAAAAAATGGTTGATTTCTATGGTTTATGGTAGATATACCGAACTAGTTAATGGGGGTTTTATAAGTTATAATGGTCTATAAACCAACGTTCACATCACTGGGGGGCCCCATCCGGTAAGGGTTATGGATATAACGAACTAGTTAATGATGTTAATGGATCTTCATGGGGACCGTCCTATTCACCATCATGCATGCCTCAGCCGCCCCTGCAAAAAATAACAATTCTTAGCTGGTGAGTAAGTAGATCATCCCATAACAAAGGGTTATTTTGGATTAGCTAAACTACCCAGCTAAGATTTGACCTGTCGAATGTCCGTATCTCCTGACACTTCTCACAGTTGCGCGCTGTGCGAATTTCCTTCAAAACCATGATGGATCATAGTCCGGTGGGAATCCCACCGCGGCAAATTGGGTGCCAGGTGTGCACACGCATTCTCCATTTTTTTAATGGAATCTAAACTGGTCATTCGATTGATTTTGCTTTAAAAACCCATGGTTTTTGGATTCTTTCTTTTGAATCCGGTGAACAGATGATGGGTCCCGAAAATTTCTCCCAGCTTCGGAATGAACAAATTGATCAAGGTGATCACCAGGCGATGCCAAAGAATAGCGTTCAGCTGACTTCTAGGGCTATACGTTTCTTCTAGGGGGATATAATTATCCCAGTAATATCCCCATCATTTCCAGTATATACCATGAAGAACATGAATATCCCTATCATGCAATAAAATATATATATATATATAAAAAGCTACCTCCAGAACCCCATTGCCCCAAAATGGAATATCTTTGTTTCCTTCGTTTTAAAAGGTCGCCTTCGTTTTACAAGGGTTTCAACCAAACCTTCACAAATATACGTGCGGTATCGCGCAGTCATCATTTCGAGCTAGTGGCAGCAGCAATGGCAAAAGTTGTAAAAAACAGCGCCAGGATGTGCCAGGATTAGGACTGTGACTCGTAGAAGCGACAAAGGTGCTAGAAGAAGCAACAGTGGCAACGCAAGCAGCAGGATTCGGAGCAGTAGCAGCAGCAGTGGAGTAGCAGCAGTGGAGTAGCAGCAGTGGAGTAGCAGTAGCAGTGGCAGTAGCAATGGCAGTAGCAGCGGCAGTAGCAGTGGCAGCAGCAGTGACAGCAGTGACAGCAGTGACAGCAGCGACAGCAGCAACACAGCAGTCACAGCAAGTCACAGCAGTCACAGCAGTCACAGCAGTCACAGCAGCAGCTAGCAGCTAGCAGCTAGCAGCTAGCAGCTAGCAGCTAGCAGCTAGCAGCAGCTACCAGCACCAGCACCAGCACCAGCACAGGCACCAGCAGCATCAGCATCAGCAGCTGCATCAGCAGCAGCAGCAGCAGCAATCGCGGTGATGCTGGTGCTGTTGGTGCTGTTGGTGCTTTGCTGGTGCTGGTAAGACAAATGCCTGCAGCAACAGCACAACTAGGCCCCACAGTGGCAATGGTAGTTGGCGCAGTAGTAGCAGGATGGGGAAGAAGGTTTGCTGGCTCCTGGCCAGGTCCATGCCAAGCTGCTTGTCGTGAATTTTGCCTTCGTTTTTGCCTTCGTTTTGGCTTCGTTCCAGAAAGCAAAACCAGACGGGAAAACGACACCGCCGGATAAAATTGCAAAAAAGATGATGAAGAATACTTGCAGGCGGAAAGAAATCACAGGAGGAAAAGCAGAAGCTTGACAAAACGTAAATGCAGCAGGAGGAAAAACAAGATAGGACAAGAAAAACCAGGATCAACAGAAAGAAACAAAGGCGCAAAGAGAACCTGTATAATATATGTATGTATGTATTAATCTATATATATATATATTATACATACACATATCGGATAACCCCACTAAATGGGGACAAAAACTAACTGGGCCATATCAGCCACGTAAGTGGGATGATCCTCCCCCTCCAAGATCGTAACGGATCAACCGAATCCGTTGAGGTGTGCCTGAAAATGATGTACTGTTTACCCCATCTCCCCGGCCTGGTAAACGTTAACAAAAAACTATGGAAAGATCCACCATTTTCTAGCTGGGTAAATCTACTATTTCAATGGCCATTTTCAATAGCTATGTCAAATTACCAGAGGGTAAATGGCATGTCTATAGGGAAAAGGATGATAAATCAGTGGATTTTGGGGGTATCCATCCACCTTTCAGACAAACCCACATGGAAAATCTTTGGTTGGAGGTTCCCTAAAATGGAGGTACCCCCAATCATCCATTTATAGCTAGGATTTTCCATTAAAAACTATCCAGCTATTGGAGGTAGCCCCATTTTAGGAAAGCCCCAACTTGGAAAAGATGCTTTACTGGTTGGTGGTTTCAACCCCTCTGAGAAAACATTAGTCAGTTGGGACGATTATCTCATATATTATGGAAAAATAAAAACTGTTTGAAACCACCAACCAGTTTAGATTGCTCAGATCTGCTCAGGTAAACAAATATTTCCATGCGCAAAAATGGATTTGCTTCGGACGCCCCGACTCAGTAAGTCTAGGTGTATTCGGGTTAACTACCCTTTGGTTATTTAACGTAGCGACGGGAAGCCATGGCCCATTGGAATAGATAATAAACATGATGATTTACCTATTAATAGCATGGTGATTTTCCATGGCTACGTTAAATAACCAGAGGGTAATAGATATATCATGAAAAATCATAGTTATATCATAGTTAGTTGGTGCTTAGATGGATTTACATGGATTTACCACATTAACTCACTGTCCAAGCTACCAATATTAGCTAATACTCACTGGTATTTAATCCCTATGGATCCATGGCCACTGTCTGAGAAGGTACACGACACCCAATAAAACACCCCCTAGTCATCATACCCCAGCCATAGAAACCCTGCGAAGGTACGGCTCCGTAGGGAGTTATATCATGTTATATCGCTAAGGATCCAAGGATACCCTCTGGTAAATAAACAGTTCGACCCTGAAAATAACCAATTTTTAATGGACACTAATCTTTCAACCCCTATCTGGCAGGGTCTATGTTAATTTACTAGAGGATAATAGCTATGACTAATACAGTTCTGAACCATCCAAGAATAAGCCTTCGAAGCACAGCTGGGCATGTCTCGCCGGACAAGAATTCACTGGCCATGCCTGTCATCGAATTTCCACAGAGCAAGAAAGAAACCTCCCGGGCAAACCGCCAACTGTGGGTGGGAAAAAAATCGCAATGGTTGGTTTCGAATAACCTATGAATATCAAATGAAATAACTAAACTCAGGTAAGATCTTGAAACAAATGCTATTGCCATTTGTGGCACTCAGTTCCCCCGTGAAAAATTCTGGTCGTCAAAACAGCAAAAGCTGTTTGCTCGATCGCTTTCGCTCAGTCTGCCAGCGTAGGAAGACTTACAGCCTCCTGTCTGTGTGGCGTGGGCAACAAAAAAATCTGGTTGGTGGTTTCAACCCCTCTGAAAAATATGAAAGTCAGTTGGGATCATTATTCACATATATTATGGAAACATAAATTTCATGTTCCAAACCACCAACCAGATATTGTTGGTTATATATCCGATTAATCCATGCTATCCTCATTAAATATATTCTGGAAAAATAAAAATGTTTGAAACCACCAACCAGAAAAAAAAAAGGTGCCCACGCCACACTATGGCCATGGCTATTGGTGATAACAGGTCATATCTATTGGGTTATACATTCTGTACATGGGGTTTTGTACGTACTTATAGCTGGAAAACTCTTGAACCAACAAAAACATGTAATTTATATGCAAGAAACATGGAGATATCACTGATATCAGCAGAAAAGAGAAGGAATTAGATAATTAGATGAAACAAATGATGTCGATGTATGATAGCTACCTTGGTTTTATAGATGTATAAATCTGTATAAATCTTATACCTTGGTGGTTTTTCGCCACCGAGGTTTTTCACAATTATAAACCAAGGTATAACATGGTATAACATGAGAAAACCCCATCTAACCATTTTATGGTTATAAACCATTATTATGGTTAACAATGTGCAAAACGCCAGGGGTGGTACCACCCAACTTGGGGGACCGTTTTCCGAACGGTCAACCAGAAATAGCCTCTGAGAATGGCTGAAAAACATAGCTGGAGCAATAGAAATGGTGATGAAAACCTCTGGTAATGACTAACAGTTTGCTATTGATAATGGCAATTTAGAGTTGACTTACCTCGAAAAAAATGGTGATTTGTCCATAGCTACGTTAGTTTACCGGAGGGAACTAGATATTAAAAAAAAAAAAAACGCATATTTACATTATTTCATATTAAATCCATTTAAATCCTATATTAGTGATGAACTATCAACAATCCTATATTATCTACAAGGTGGTACCCCCCCCGTGATGTTTGTTGGTTTATAAACCCCATTAACTAGTTCGATATATCACCAACAAAAACCATAGTGAAATTGGAGTTATTTACACCAACTTAGCTATCATAAATCAGCTAAAAATCCACTTAAACCCAGATTTTCCTACGGTTTCCTAGGCTTTCCTTAGCTAACTATAGGGCACCACCTTGTCTTGGACATTCTTGGACAGGAGCCTCGACTTGATAAGCGGACCATGGTGACCATGACTTCTGAGCACAACACGTTTGGTGGTGCCCCAGTGAAACCAAAACCATGGGAAAATGATGGTTTAACATGAATTGGCCAACAAAAAAAATGTGATCTATAAGGATTAGTTAGCTAAGTTGGTGCAAATAACTCCAATTTCACTATGGTTTATGGTAGATATCTCTATAGTTTTCATGGGGTTTAAAAACCAACATTCACATCACGTTTGGGGGGTACCACTGCCAGCGAGTCGGACTCTTTATCTCAAGAGGTCAACTGCCAGTCATGTGGGGCCAATGGGCCAATCCTAACATCCAACGCTAGATGCAATGGATTGGTTTAAGGGAAAATCTACAGGAAAGCCCCATATTTCATGGGAAAATCTATGGTTTCCTGTAGATTTTCCCTTAAACCAATCCATTGATAGATGCAATCTGGAAATGTGGTATCACCTAAATTGTTTCTAGGGAAAACGATGAGAAACCGTCAATGATGAGATGGTTCCCCCCGATGTACATGTTCAAACAAACCCAAATGTTGAAAGTGTCTCTTTCTGTTTGCTGCAGTTATGGGCCCTAACAGGCATGGCCATGGGATTACAACTCCTGAAACTGGTTGGTTACATATCTGGTTGGTGGTTTCAACCCCTCTGAAGAATATGAGTTCGTCAGTTGGGATGATTATTCCCAACTGAATGGAAACATAAAAAAACAAGGTTCCAAACCACCAACCCGTATATATATATATATATCACTCATTTTCCTTTTTGAGCCAGTTAAAACTGTTAAGGCTAAGGGCTACACATGTTTTATTACTTCCAGGATCATCCCGCGACTCTCGGTTTTCATCGCGGTGGACGGTAAGTCCCCAAGTCTGTACCCCTTTTTTTGTAGGGGGTATATCCCATGTATAACGTGGGTATTGATAACATGTAAACTGATCCCCAGTCAGGATCGCCGGTTCCGACCGTGGAATCCATGGGTTCATCGATGTGAATTCTCAGTGAAAGCCCGACTTGAGAACGCATTGAAGTTGGGAACGCACCGAAAAAATCAGACACACTCATATGGATATGGATATGGGTCAAAAGCCTGTAGCCATGGTGAACACCACAATAGCTGGGATGTATGGATGTTCATCCCCCCTACAAATTTTAAATGGTAGTATCTATAGGTATTGATCCATAGCAATGTGGCTCTGTCTGGAAATGGAGTATACCCCCCAATTGTACAAATTGTACATGGGAAAATGATGATCAGACACACCCTAAGGTGCACCTAGAACCATTGGAAACTCTATAAAGCACAACCCCAAAGTATAGAGAACAGTGGGAAACCTGGAAATATGAAGCGAGTATCATCTAGAACATCCTGGAATCACTGTCCTATCTTTCAAACTTTTTGGGGTTCCTATAGTTAGTAATTCAATCTTATGCCTTGTGCCATCTTGTGCCACAATTCTTATGGTGCATCTCTTCACATCGCGACATTCCATCTTTCGTATGTCTATCTGTTGTTTGTTTTTGTTTAAACAAATGATTTAGTGTAAAAAAACAGGATTTGATCCCATATCGCAAGTTGACTTTCAAAGAATCTCAGTTCTCCTTGTTTTCCCCACCGGAAACACACCCCGCCTGTTTGCTGCACGGGTCAACCGCATCATGATGTCTGAGAAAACAAGATGTGGATGATTTGGGGGGATCGTTCCAATTAGACTCATGGGATTTATACTGTATTCCACTATGGATTGTTGGTATACCAAGGTGTCATATACAAGTGACACCTAAGGTCAATCATGGAGAAAATCCCATTAATTAACTATAGTTGTTCAGACTAAAGGATTGACCTACAAGGTGGTGCCCCCAAACGTGATGTGAATGTTGGTTTAGTTTCACCCCATGAATACTAGTTCGTGAAATATCTACCATAAACCCAATCGAATGTCTACCAAGTTATGTCCGTCAACTTAGCGTTTTCACAGCTCACGAACGGGGCACCACCTTGTATGGATTCTTGGGATATAGTAGGGATAAATGATTGGGATTTAACTACTTTGAGGATCATTCCAGGAATCGAAACTGTGTAGTGACTGGGGTAGTTTACCCGCTGGGAGAACTTCAGGAATCGGGGACTTATGAACCAGGGTTCTTGACCAGTTTTTCTCAGTGGAATCCTCCTCCAAGCACTTGCAGTTTCCGGAAAACAGCCATAAAGTGGCTCAAATTAAGTGATACCCTCTGGTAAACTAACATAACTATGGAAATCCACCACTTTAAATGGGTAAATCCACTATAAACGGGCCATTTTCAAGTTCGCAAACTGTTAGTCATTACCAGGCCGGGTATCTTTAAGCTTAGTCGCAGGATATTTCATCATCCCACGGCCATGACTGTTAAGGGCCATTTGCCTGTGGGGATACATTCACAGGATCTCAATAATATCCATGGGAAACTCAGCTTTAAATGGAATGGACTTGACTACCAGAAGCTATTAGCGACCTCATGATTGGTACCTCCAAAAACAGGTAGCCTCTGGTAATTTGCTACAGAGCCATGCAAAAATCATCATTTTCATAGGTAAATTATGGTAAATGATCGAAGTAAATGGGACATGTTCCATATCGAACTGTGGCCAACTATCCAATCCATCTTCGTGGGGATTTTTTTCTGACCCGGCCCCTTGGTCAAAACGCTTTAGATTTTACGCCAGTTGTAACTTTTCACGAAATTGGTAAAGAAACTAGGCTAAGGATTGGGTTTCTGGTTGTTGTTTTATCTTGAACTATATAGTTGGATGGGTGAGACTAAACATGACTAAACTACCCTCTGGTAAACTAACGTAGCTATGGAAAATCACCATGTTTATATAATGGGAAAATTCACTATAAATGGGCAGTTTCAATAGCTATGATACATTACCAGAGGGTAACTCACCACTGGGCTGCCTCCCTTCCTGTAATTAACTCACCATCATAGGGACAATGATGATGAACCTGCGTTTTTTTTGTCCAAAAACCTATGGATTACCACACCCTTTTCTTGGCCAGTGAAGACATATTATTAATTGGGGGTATATGTTAGGAATCTCTGGATCTCTGGACCTTAGTTAATCTTGGCTAATGGTGATACATCTATAGTTAGGATTTTTCTAGTTGACACTATTGTAGGAAAAAAATGATCTCTGGATCTTCCACTGTGGGGACAAATATTGCTGGTGAACAAGCCAGGGCAGCTCTCAAGCATCATTGGATATCATTGGTTAGATCTATCCCATAGACATATTCCCCGGAATATCCCAATTCCTATTGGCTTGGCTTTGTATGGCTTTATATCTCACTATATCTCACTATATCTCACTATATCTCACTATATCTCACTATATCTCACTATATCTCACTATATTTCACTATATCTCACTATATCTCCATTGTTGCTAGTTAATCCCTCTATATCATGGTAACCCAGATTAAGTTCGCATATATTGTATATATATATATATACATATCATAAACCCTGGTGAAATTAGAGTTATCTGCACCAGCGATTAAACTCACTTGGGCGGACCTTCTTTGGACATACTGTACCTCCAAAACCAGTGGTGAACCAGCATGTTTGCTATATATATATATATATGTATATTGGATATACTTGGATGTGCATTCCACTTAGTAAATGGTTTATATTCCATATATATATATATAACCCATACAATATATAAGTACGTATATATAGGTGTGGATATTCATGGATATTCCATCTATAACTGTGTATAACATGGTATAACCCATTTACGATTCGTGGGGCCCGCACCAATAAGTACCCCATTTTCAGACAGTCACCCTGTGGCATCCTAACATCTTTGGACACCTCCTTGTCAATGGGAATTTCAGGATCCTAAAATGGAGGTACGTAAACGTACCATATTTCAGGCCATATGAATTGTAACACAGGCCTGAAAAATAGGCCTGAAAAAATGGTAGATACCTCCAATGTAGATCTGTTCTTGATGCATAAATCCCAGATCCCCATGATCAATCCCACGAAGTCACGAATCGTGTGGGTAGGTTAGTCACCCCAGTTGTAAGTGGACCAACCCTACTTATCCCAGAAAAAGAACCAGGGATATAACCTACTTTGGATTCGTGGGATGAGCCACCAAGTATTGTTGATGGTTAAGTCTCCTACTGTTGATGCTGAAAAAATCCCTGTTGTTGATGGTTAATTCTGCCTGTTCTTGATGGTCAAATCCTATTAATCCATTATCTATAATATTATATATATATGAGCGATTGTGAAAACCCTAGGTTCACGGAAAGGACATCCACAAATTTGGGAAGGTCCCATCGCTTACCACACGTTTGTACAATAATGATATATGGTAAACTTGGGGGGTATCGCTTGCAGGAAACTGCTGCATTTATATATATATATATATGTGTGTGTGTGTGATGAACTATGAATAATATGTGATATTTGGGTATCGCTAATGTGGATATTAGAGAAATATGATGACATAACCTTGAAAAGGGGTATCGCTAATTTGGGAAGGTCCCATCGCTTACCTCGTGTTTTTAACAATTTCCATCAATTTCCATAAACCAATGTCCGTCGAATACATATTTAGTATTGCCGGGGTTTTTACGGTTGCTCATATATATATATATATTAAGGAGGTTTCCTAAAATGCGGGTACCCCCATGACTAATCCTCCATATCCCCACAAGGTGGTGCCCCAGTGAACTGTGAAAACGCAAAGTTGGTGCGTTTATAACTCCAATTTCACGTTTGGGTTTATGGTAGATAGACCATGATATATCTATAATTACTTGCTATGGTTGTAAACACACTTACCCTCTGGTAAACGTTTACATAACTATGGAAATTCACCATGTTTAAAGAGTAAATCAACTATTTCGACTGGGCCATTTTCATCCATTTTCTATACGAAATTCCGTCATGGTTTTTGTTCACCAACGAAACCACCTTGCACTGTTTGGAAAGGCACCACCAAACGCACTGTTCGCATCCCCACGATTCATGGCACCCATGGCACCCCGGGCACCGCTGCCTCATTGGTACATGAACGCCTGCTCTTCACCTTCACCCGGCTGCCTGTAACCACTCCTGGGACGGGAGATCCCAGAGATCCCAGAGAGATGAGCTCCGGTTGATATAATGGTTGATAATGATTTATATCATGGTTGATCATGGTTGATATAGTGGTTGATCATGGTTGATCATGGAACTTCATGGGATGTCAAATGGTATTCAAAAAATGGAGATCATCCGGGGATATTTTTGCTTGTCTCCGCTGCAAGATGTTTTTTTTCAACTGGGGATCTCTGGGATTTTTAAAACTGGAGATCAATTGGGATATCACTGGAATATACCTGCTGGCGGGTGGTGCAATAACCATCTTGAAAAATATGGAAAAATGTTTGAAACCACTAACCAGTATATTATATATATAATATTATATCATATTATATCTATATGGAGGTTTCCTAAAATGCGGGTACCCCCATGACTAAACCTCCATATCCAATGGAAAAGCACCTGGTTGTGAACTACCCAAGAGTTCGCTGAGTTCACCCCATAGTTCATCCAGTTCCGCCTTTGGTAGTTCTGCCCCAAAAAAAGAGGGCAATGGATGGAAATGATGTTAGTTTTTTAGTCGTTCGCTCCAAGCATCCTCACTGTGAGAAATTGTGGTTTAAGAACCACAATGTCAATCACAATTCTGGTTGGTGGTTGAGCCCTACCCCTCTGAAAAATGATGGAGTTCGTCAGTTGGGATTATGAACTTCCCAATATATGGAAAAATAAAATTCATGTTCCAAACCAACAACCAGAACTTCATTGCGGTAAAACAAATTCATTCAAGATGAAACTTGAAGTCGCTGTTTCATCTTAAATGAATTGTTGTACCACAATGAAAATTGGTAATGACAATTGACCACAATGACAATTTACATTGCCTTTACCCAGGTTGGTCGCTGGTTTCGACTTCAAGGTGTGCGACTTCAACTTCTCTTTCAAGCCTACGGCCTATGTTGTTCACTTTTCAAACTTTGCAAAGAAGTCTAACCTTGTCAGGATATACCGGGACGTATCACAATATCACCAACGAAAATATGTGGGTTTGACCAGAAATTGATCTGGGTGCATGGGAGAATCATGATAGACCGTTGGATTTCGCAAGAACATGCGCATGAACTCAGAGAACTCTTGGGTAAGAGTTGCAATGGTGTGAGTTTATTGCAAATAGGAGTGAACTTGGTGTTTCGTGCAACCACACGTTTTCATTCCAGCCTGCAGCGAAGTTCTTTTTCATCTTCACACAGCATGGTTACTCTGCATTTTTTGCAGAGCATAGTTTGCCAAGCTGTGTCAGAAGGTCCTTATCTTCATGGTGATGTCTCCACCACCAGACATGGACATAGATATCCAACATACCCGAAACGGCGCCTTTGCGACTGGACAAAGATCTAGGGATGCTCTGTTTGCAAATATCCCATGTCCTGTCCAACGTCTGGGTTCCGTTCAACTTGGACGTAGTGAAGACATGTTGACGTAGTGTATATTAACATAGCAGGAAGACATGAGAGCGTACTGTATGTTGAGGTGAAGTATGTTGACGTAGTGTAGGTTAACATAGAAGGAAGACATGAGAGCGTACTGTATGTTGAGGTGAAGAATGTTGACGTAGTGTATGTTAACATAGCAGGAAGACATGAGAGCGTACTGTATGGTGAGGTGAAGTATGTTGACGTAGTGTATGTTAACATAGAAGGAAGACATGAGAGCGTACTGTATGTTGAGGTGAAGTATGTTGACGTAGTGTATGTTAACATAGAAGGAAGACATGAGAGCGTACTGTATGTTGAGGTGAAGTATGCTGACGTAGTGTATGTTAACATAGAAGGAAGACAAGAGAGCGTACTGTATGTTGAGGTGAAGTATGTTGACGTAGTGTATGTTAACATAGAAGGAAAACATGAGAGCGTACTGTATGTTGAGGTGAAGTATGTTGACGTAGTGTATGTTAACATAGAAGGAAGACATGAGTGCGTACTGTATGTTGAGGTGAGGTATGCTGACGTAGTGTATGTTAACATAGAAGGAAGACAAGAGAGCGTACTGTATGTTGAGGTGAAGTATGTTGACGTAGTGTATGTTAACATAGAAGGAAAACATGAGAGCGTACTGTATGTTGAGGAGAAGTATGCTGACGTAGTGTATGTTAACATAGAAGGAAGACATGAGAGCGTACTGTATGTTGAGGTGAAGTATGCTGACGTAGTGTATGTTAACATAGAAGGAAGACAAGAGAGCGTACTGTATGTTGAGGTGAAGTATGTTGACGTAGTGTATGTTAACATGAGACATGCAGCAGTAGCACGTACAGAAAGAGGCCGACAGGACGTTATTGCCCCCCCACCACCCCATGTTTTACCACCACCAGCGCGGGCCCCTTACAGGCGCCCGGCACCACAAACATAGCTGGGCGGGCTTCACCTTGCAAATAAACTTGTTGCATTTTCTTTGCTAACACACAAAAAAAAAACCTAGCAGCAGGTCGTTCCGTTTTGATATAGAAAATAGTTGATATATGAAGGCTAGTATAATCTCCTATCATCAACCAATAGGTTTTTGAACACTGCTCATTTGATATAGAGTATTGAGTATAGTCTATAGTTGAGTATGATCACTCCGCACAGCCACTTGATGAAACGACCCCAAAAAAAAACAAAGAAATCGCATTTTTTTGGGTTTCCAAAGACATGGGGCTACCCCCAGTTCTCATCCATTCATAGCTATCATAGCTAGGATTTTCCATGATTCATAAACCATCCAGCGAGCTTGAGGTACCGCATGACTTTGGATGAAAACCCCCATCTGATTATATACCCTCTTGTGATTTGACAGTTCGCTATTGAACATAGCCATAGAAATAGTGGATTTACCCAGCTATAAAATGGTGGATCTTTCCATAGTTATGTATGGAAAATCACCATTTTTTATGGGTAAATCCACTGTAAATCACAATTTTCCATAGTTTTTTTGTATGTTTACCAGAGGGTATGGTCTATTTCATTTTTGGGACGGGGTACCAAGGTTTTGACCTAGTCCCATGTTGCTATCTGTCACCCGACATGTTCCTGTTCAGAGAAACACATCTTTTCAGGATACGTGTCAATGAATAGAACGGGAAAAGAAGTTGCAGTATACCCAGATGCTCCATGGTGCTGGAATATGCACACCTACATTTACGCAATATATATGGCCCAGTCATGTAGGTAAATATTCCAGCACCATGGAGCACATGGGATAGTAAGCCCCAACAAGATAGAAACGTGATTTCCAGGATGGTAGTTCAATGATATGAACCACCAATTGGTGATACGAAAGTGTCCACGGCATTTTCGTAATACGTTTGAGGTCGCTACAAGGTGGTTACTCACCAGTTTTCATGTTGGTTTATAACATCCATTAACTATATATCTACCATAAAGGATAGTCAACCTAGTTTTTTGCACCAACTTAGCTAACTCTGGAGAAGCACCTTGCAGTTAAAGCCTGTTAAGCCAATTACAACTGGCTCTTTTAAACCTCATTTAAGTGAGATGTTTCACCTTACAGGAGCTATGATATCCCATGTGTAACTGTTTTCTTAGGGCCATAACATCCGCCTTTCTGAGCCGTAGTCTGTCAATGATACCCCAACTGGGTTGAAAATCCGGAAAATGATGATTAAACAATGGATCAATGGATGATTTAGGGCTATTAAAATGTTTCAGTTTGAACACGAACCTATCTTGGCAACGTGGCAACCCTTTTTCTGTTTCTCTCTTGTTTCCTAGTTTCCCATTTAGGTGATAGACAAACGCGGGTATTTGTACTGGTTCTTCGTGATGATTGCAATCTTTTTTCTGTTGATGTAAACCACTTTGCTGTTAATGTCAACCCTGGATTAATAAACCCCGTTTACGGCTGTTTAATTGGGAGGGTACCATTTATGTACCATTAATTGTGACTATTTGGAGGGTACCCCCTTTTTTTATAAACCATGGTTTTGACAGTCTCATCCGGGGTTGACATTATCCTGATGTGATCATAATTTCAGAAACGCTTCGTGAACAAAAAACATCGTTTCTACAAGGTGGTGCCCCCAAGATACCAAAGTTGGTGCAAATAGCTCCAATAACTATGGTTTATAGGTGATATATTTATAGTTAATGGGCTTATGACCAATTTATAACTGGGGGGGCACCACCTTCTAGGCTGATTGAAATGTGACATACGAACCACTCATCTGCACGGTTATTAGAACCTGCATCAGTTATATATAACAAAAATGCTTGAGTATATCCGCATACGCCAAACTCAACATGTATATCCGTCACAAAAATATCATGAATCTAGTTGGTCCAAAACATATAAACCAACATAGCTGTCATAAATGGTGACCGCTGTTTTGTCTCCCAAGGTTTATTAGCCGGCGAAATTAAAAAAAACATTGGAAAAATCATGGCTAACTCACTAGTCACTTCATCATGAAATGGTACGGGCGGTGGTGCCCCCCTAGTTATGAGTTGGTTTATAAACCCTATTAACTATAGATCTATAGTTATATCTACCATAAACATCCATAAACCATAGTTAACCAAGTTAGGAATAGTATAGATATATCTATCATAAAACATAGCTATTGGAGGCACAAACCAACTTAGCTAACGAACTGGGGCACCACATTGTAGAAAGTGGCTCAAATGACTCTGGTCTATCATAGCATCTAGTATCTATAACTATACCCTATGGCACTATGGATCCAAACACTGTCTGAGAAGGTACAAGACAACGCCTAGGCATCATACCCCAGTCGTACATCCTGAGAAGGTATGGCTGGATCTATAGGGATAGTATTCATGGGAGTTATAAACCAACAAACATTAATACTGGTTGGTGGTTTCAACCCCTCTGAAAAATATTAGTCAATGGGAAGGATTATCCCATATATTATGGAACATAAAAAATGTTTGAAACCACCAAGCAGTTACTTAATATGTAACATAACTATGGCCCCCCCCCGCATGTTTTTGAACTTTCCACCGTGATTTCATCCAAGCTTCGAAGCACTGGCACCGCTATCTGCGCGATATTCCAACGGGATTTTATTTCTCGACCTAGGGTCAAGCAGAGTCCTTTGTCGAGAAACATGGCTCAACTTGGCATGGTTTGGCAGTAAACGAGCCTACCCTCCAGTAAATGAACATCACGACCCTGCCATGTGTTTGTTGCGCTTGGAAGATGAGTGAAACCACTAAAAAGACCTAAAAAGGGTGTCCCTACAAGGTGGTACTCCCCTAGTTAATCCTAGTTATAAGTTGGCTTATCACATCCATCAACTATCGTTATATTTCCCTAATCAACCCCAGTAACCCTAGATTAATTGGACTAAACAAAATCTCCCATAAACCCTAGTAACCCTAGATTAATTGGACTAAACTAAATCTTATAAGTCAACTTAGCGTGAACAGCTCACTGGGGCACCACCGTAAGTATGCTTAACCACTAAAAATGGGTGTCCCTATGTCAATGGGAATTCCAGGATCCTAAAATGGAGGTACGTTAGTAATTACCATATTTCAGGCCATATTTTGTGGGGATATTCCCGGAAACATAGGCCTTAAACAAAGGCCTGAAAAAAATGGTAGGTACCTCCAATCAATCGGTTCCTGAGTCATGGCCATTGACCCCATTGACTATCCCATATGCTCCATGTATGGAATATTTACCTACATTTACCCCAAAAATCACCCAGTTTTGTAGGTAAATATTCCAGCACCATGGAGCATCTGGGATAGGGTAAATCCCATTTACCCTCTGGTTATGACTAACATATCCATGGTATTATAGATGGCCCATAGAAATAGGTGATAAACATGCTGATTCCCTTTCTTTTCATGCGAAAAAAATGAAGGTTTCCCCCCTCTTTAGGTGACCAACAAAGCCGACTGTGGATAATCCTGGCGACACGTCGACTCGGCGACAGTCATGTCGCCGAGTCACAGAAGCACCGTAGCGCGTTTCAGAAAGACTTATGAATTACGTTCTCAACATCGTTATGGACATTAGAAACATTGCTGGTTGGTGGTTGAGCCATACCCCTCTGAAAAATATGAGTTCGTCAGTTGGGATGATGAACTTCCCAATATATGGAAAAAAAACGGATACAAACCACCAACCAGTTGTGGACATTAGAAACAGTATAACATTGAATATAAATAGTGAAATCTTCAACATTTCCAAATCAAAGACTAGCATGATCAAACGCGAGAGAAAAATCTAGGGGGGCTGCTTCATACCGAAGATGAAAACGATTACGGCAAAAATATGGAAAATAGATGAAAATAGTACAGTAGCTCTCCAAAATAAAACCCTTTCCAGATCCTTACAGTCTATAACGACGTATTGTAACCACCCGGAACCAACCATATATTGTCACTTATCATCTCGTGTGGTTGGATGGAAAATCTGCAACCTACCGCTGAAAAGACTTTGGGAAAATCTTTGAGTGTTCAAGTTTGTTCAAAACAACATGTACCCTCTGGTAAACGTTTACATAGCTATTGAAAATTGCCATTTATAGTGGATTTACCCATGAAAAATGGTGATGTTCCATAGTTAGGTTAATTTACCAGAGGGTACCCCGTTTCCTTTCAAACATCTAGAAGGTTCCCTGAATATCATCCAGATATATCCAGTTATACCATATGTTATATGTATCCCCATGAAATATCCCCAGTTACATCGCCATTTTAGCGGCGGCGTAACAATCCCAACAGCGTAACGGTGGCGTAACAATCCCAACGTCAGTGGCTATCCCCATGCTTCGCCGCACCCTGAGACAACCAGACAACTATTGACTCATCGACGCATCCCCTCAAGATCCATTTTAAAAAAACTCTGCTGAGACACTTTATTGGTCCTCGGTGGCACATGTGCGAATGTGGTACCCCAGTTCGTGAACGCTAAGTTGGTGCAACTAAGTCCAATATATCTAGGGATTGATTAGGGGGTTATATCGAGAGTTAATGGGATTATAAACCAGCTTGTAAATAGGGGGGCACCACCTTGTGGGAATGGGGATTGCAGTAATTTTGAAGAAGTGTCCTTGCAGGAAGGAGTTTCTTTAGATCCAAAAAAAAACACTGTTGCTTAACCAGGAAAAAAATAGAAGTTGAAATCATTTCTTGGAAAACCTACAAATCTATACATATCCGAGGGGAGGCCCTGATATCTTCTATTTTACTGGGATTTCACCTTTCACGTTGATTTAACCATCGGAAAATGGTGGTGGAACCATGAACCAAGGAACATTTCATGCATGTTGGCGAAGTTGGTTTATGACCAGGCGGACACCTGCTGGGTTTATGACAAGGCACACAGAAATTGGAGGGGATTCCGTTCGAATGCCATCAGAAGCCACAGGACGAATGAACGCCTCTTGGATTGCATTTCTATGCATCGTTTTGTGTATGCCACCAAGCTTGGCTTTTACATGCTTTTACTATATCTTGAGATGACGTTAGAAACTAACTTATAACATCTTATAACTGGGGGGTGGGGTCCTTCAAGTGTCTTCCCACGGCCCCTCATTTTTGTTTTGATTGAACGATGCATAGTTTCGGGGTACCAACCAGCAATGGAGGTCAACTATATCATCCCACGACAAAACATCCAAAATTTCCGTAAAAATCCCGGAGTTGGCAGCCCTGATCGTGATAATCCCCACAGTTATAGCCCAAAAAACAAGTATCACTGGCGAAAAAAAACCTACCATAACCTCATTTAAGTGATATACAACCGTAGTTGTAGGAGCTATAATCCCATTTATAACAGTTGAGGGCATAAGTTGATGATCATAACTTGGTTAAATATGGGTAACCTATAGTTTTCATGGGGCTGCTTTTTCGAGGCACCAATCATCACCATCCACCTGGTTCGATAGATCTACATATAGCTACAGTTCGCCTCATCATTTCCACTAGCAAAAAAGTATTAAAATCAGCCATAAACCCCATCTCAATCATTATTTTTCGGTGAAATCTCCGATTATTTTTCCAGGTGAAACCGGTGAAAACCAGAAAAATCATCAAACATCCCCCCAGAAAATTTCCTTGTTTTGTTGGATTGTTGGATTTTCTCCATCCGTTTTCGGTTTCGGTTTAACACACGGTCGCCCGGTTTTCCGGCCGCGGGCAGCTTCCGAGGTTCGACCCGGGATTGGATATGCCAGACGGGATATAGGGATGTCACTCAGCGGCATGTCCGGCGCGACATCGTCAAGCCCTTGGGTGACGGAGAGAACGAGAATTTCCACGGGCGGTGGTGCCCCCCCAGTGATGTGAACGTTGGTTAACAAAAACCATAGGAATAGTATATATAGATATATCTAACATAAACCATAGTGAAATTGGAGTTGTAAACCAACTTAGCGTTCAAGAACTGGGGCACCTTGTAGGATTTGACAGGAAGATGTCATGGGATTGGCATTGAAAATGAGATGTTTGTAGGATTGTTTTTTTCAGGGATTTCTATAAGGGGAATTAGATGGAATTAGTGGAACTAGAGCTGATTTTTATTGGTAAATTCCATGGAATTTTGCCACTTATTTCTCGAAAAAATGTTTTACTCTTCTATCTTTTCGGGGCGTACGGCTTACTGGAATCAACATCAACTGAGAAACCTAACCCTGGGGAATCAAACAGGGGATTGAGAAATGGCGATTCAAAAAAAAATGGATGAAATCCTCATGACTTGAGTCCAAAAAATGGCGATTCTTTCATGAAACCATGTTTTTTTTTTTATTAATGGTTTATGAAATTGGGATAAAAACATGAAATTAAATTATGAAACCATGATGTTTATGAATTCATCAACTTGGGATCCCCCATGACTTCAGAAACCTCGAAATCTCTCACCGGAGTCACCTGAGTCGACTACAAGCTGAACATCATCCATCATCCCATGAATTTTCCATGAAAAGAATCCATGAATTTTCCAGGATCCTGTGATCTCCCAACTCCAGATTTTTTTTGGATGACTTTCCCTGTAAGGTGGCGCCGAAAAAGACAAAACGAGAACTCGCGGTGAAGCGAAACGCACGGCGGTTTGAAAAAAGTGGCTGAATTCGATTGGGTTTATGGTAGATATTTCACGAACTAGTTAATCTAGTTGGCGGTTTCAACCCCTCTGAAAAATGTGAAAGTCAAATGGGATTATTATTCCCAATATATGAAAAAATAAAAAATGTTCCAAACCAGCAAGCAGTAATGGTAGATAAATCATGTTCACCCAGTTCGTTGATTAGGTAAGTACTTCGATATGTCATGATATATCTACCATAAACATCCACCATAAACCATCATAATAGTTATATAAGTTATGATGGGATTTACAAACCAACTTACATCACGTTTGGGGGCACCTGCAGCTGCAGTGATCTCCCAATTTATCCAGATGTTTGGATGAGACTCCGGTTGTTGCAGTCGTTGTACGCATCCTTGGTTCCTGCCAAGTACAGAGTATAACGAAGTCACATAGCTGGAGGGTTCAAGGTGGTACCCCCAACAAAACCCATGGAAACATGGTGATTCCACATGTTTTAACCAACGACAATGGTAATATATATATATAGATACATGGATTAGTTAGCTAAGTTGGTTGATACCCTCTGGTGAACTAACATAGCAATGGACAATCACCATTTTTAATGGGAAAATCCACTATAAATGGCCATTTTCCATTGCTATGTTAGTTCAACAGAGGGTAAGTCCAATAACTAGCGTTTATGGGATTATAAACCAACTTATAGCTGGGGAACACCACCCTTTACATGTTATATGTTTACCCAACAAGAAGCAGCTGATTTATCACCACTATCACTCCTGTAGATGATCATAAGGGGGTAACTTACCCGTTATGTATTGGGAATGATCATAGATATCATCGTCCATGAACTGCAAAAGTTATAAGCCTAAACAGTTTTTTGAGTCGCTCAAAAAAACATCATTGAAGTGATATAAAGTTCGTTCATCTTGGTTGCAGGAGCATCCCATGGCAGGGTCGTCCCATTTATACTGGCGCTACCCGTTGAGGGCATCCCTCTGTAAAAATGATGATCCCCAATACATAACGGGTAGCTGCTTGGTGGTTGATTGGTGGTTGACATTGGTTGACATTGGTTGACCTGGCCCTCTGAAAAATATGAGTTTCTTTCGTCATAAACATCATGTTCCTGGGTAAATTATCATATTTCACTCACCTGAATTAATTAAGGCCCATAAAAGGGGATGATTTCCCTTAAAAAAACCCATGGATTCCAGGCCTCGGGAGAACAGGCTTCGGTCGTGATCAAATTTACCCAGATGTTCCAAACCACCAACCAGGTAGTACAGTATAGTGTACAATCCCATAGAATCATCAACAGGGGGATCCAGCCGTACCGTACCTGACAAGGTCTGAGAAACACCTACTTTTTTTCCTCAAACCCCGAATACTTCCTCAGAAGGTACGGCTGGATCTAGGAAAAAAAATAAAATTTGCCTAGTGGCGTTTCCCAACTTATCTATTATCAATCAAACTATCTATACCATCTGGTTATGTAACATAGCCATGGAAAATCACCATTTTCAATGGGTAAACCATCTATTTCGATTAGGGCCATCTATACCATGGCTATGTTAAATAACCAGAGGGTAAATCCAATAAATCCCAATAAATCCCAGTAAATCCCATTAATTGGAGTTTTTTAAAGATCTATTAACAACTATTAACCTCTATTAACCCAAATAATCATGTTGTTGCATAAATCACTTTGTTTCCCCGTAGTTTAAGGGTCCCTTCTTCCCAAGTTCGAGATGGTCAACTGCCCAACTGCCATCAATTGAGCTTCCAGGGTCATCCAAAAAGAAGCCGTGGGTTGGATTCCCCTGGGATCTAAACATATGGAGTCTGGAACTCAAACATTGGAATAGATTGGCGGTTTATAGTTGCAACATGTAAATATAATCAGTTTATCTTCGCAATGGCTAACTACTTGATTTCAAGGGGAGAGATGATATCGCGTTAAAAAATCATGAGGGAACCCCAGAATGTATCACTAAATTACCCTCTGGTAATTTAACATAGCTATGGAAAATCACCATTTTTAATGGGAAAATCCACTATTAATGGTCATTTTCAATAGCTACGTTAAATTACCAGAGGGTATCTTCCAGACTGACTCATTCTTGAAAGCTCTAGAGGATCGAAGTTTCAGGGTACGCAGATCCATCCACTATTCGATCGGGTTTCCAGACGTATCGATCGCAGCCGATTTTCAAAATGGTTTCTGAAAAATCGATCGTTTCCATGCATGCAAGGTGGTGCCCCCGCAGTTATAAGTTGGTTTATGAACCACAGTTAAGTATAAATATATCTACCATAAACCATTAGTTATTGGAGTTATAAACCAACTTAGCTAACGAACTGGGGCTCCGCCTTGTAGAGCATCTGCATTTTTGAAATGAATGGAAACCTAATTGGGGGTATTGGGTGCATATGGGTCCATTCTTGCAGAAAATGTTCAATCATTGGATTGGTTTTGTTGGGGAAAAATAATAAGACCGGAAACCGGAAACCAGGGTTTTTAGCATCAATTGACTGGAAACCATGTTTTTTAGCATCAAATTGATTGGCTTTTCCTGTATGTTTTCCGAGATTAACCAATCCAATGACTCATTGTTTAAGGAATCCTTGAAATGCGAACCAAATAGCCCGGTCCTAAAATTCAAAAGGCCAATCTGAAACATATTTTGCATGGCCAATATATATATATATATATTATATGTATGTGTGTATGTGTGTGTGTAAGTGTGTAAGTGTGTGTTTCCCGATCTGGTCACTATATCACCATACAAAACAAACACATGACAGAAGTACAGTTATGTCCGCAAATTGAGCCAGTTATAGCCATGGATAAGCATATAACTCCTGCAGCTATGTGGTGAAATGTGTATCACTTCAATGGGGTTTATTATAAGCCAGTTACAACTGGTTTATAGGGTCATAAGTCATAAGTGTAATATCCATTGGTTTACACACCATAATATCCATTCTATTCCACTATATATATATATCCTATAATATTATTATATTCCGCTAATATTATAAAAGTTCCATAATGTTATATCCCATGGAGGGCAAGTAGAGGCCGAAAAATCGAAGGCCCGTTCTGGGAGATGCCAACGCCGTGGGATCCCCAGCTGTGGGCCTCCAAAGAAGGGTTTTTCTCCTGAGATTTGTTGAAACATGGTGCGACTCAACCAACAAGAAATGGTGCTGGAAGCAACAAACTTTAATGGTGCTTTTCGGCTGTATTAGATAGCTTAGCTTAGATTAGATTTAGTAGACTAGTAGAATAGTAGATTAGATTAATACATAGTGACATAGGTAGATAGATAGATAGATAGATATAGTTGGATGAAATGTTACATAAGTTATATAAGTCAAAACCATGCAAAACATGCAGCAACTATATCTATACATGGATCAGCTGAAGCCCTTACAACTGTTGGGCGCACCACTTTGTGAGGTTGCAGTGTTTCGAATTGGCGCCCTAAACAAAGCCACGAGTCAGCAACAAAATGTAACAAGGTGGCCACCGCAACTACATGTTGGCTTGTACACCCCATTGACTGTAGTAACTATAGCTTAAACTATATCCCCTATAACCCCTAGTTAACCATGAACTCTAGTCAAGTTATGTACCCTAGAACCCCTAGTTACAGTAACCAAGTTGTCTAACCAAGCACTGCGGGAAATCAGCATGGCCAGCATGGCTAGATCAGCATGACTCCCCCAAGAAAATGGAAGGAACATCACCCAGGAACCATGGATTGTGAAGAACGAAAACAGAGAAAAAAATGGATGGTACAACCCAAGAACCAATCCTCAATCAACCGGGTTCACTGAACCCTGCTCATATGTTAAGAAGCAACCAAACGTGGGAGAATGAAACCACCATGGCTACCCGCCAGATGGGCTGGACATCTTGCCGCATGGCTAAGAATTAATCAACCAATATATCCCCAACCAAGGTTGATATACACAAGCAACGGGTAGTTTGCCAGCAAGCAAGGGTTCTTAAGCAACCGGAAAAAAGAACAAGTAAGTTAAGATTACATGAGACTTCAGACAATACCAACTGGTTTCACCAGTTCAATGATGGGTACAATAAATATACAACAATATGTGGAGAAGAATGACATATTGCAGTGGACCTTGCTGCTTATGTTCATAGCAGGTAGCAACAAACGGAAGTTTACCTGAGAGTTTGTTGCCATGCTGATATTTTTGTTGCTTGCTGCAATATGCAGGATGGGCCCCCCCAGTTATAGGTTGGTTTATAAACCATTATAACATATTATAACCCCCATTAACTATAGATATATCTACCATAAACCATAGATTTCAGCCACTTTTTTAGGCAACGGTTCACGCGTTTACGAACTGGGGGCTCCATCCTGTGTGGCAGAACGAATCTCAGCCCGATGAGTTTCCACTCTTCTACTAGCAAGATTGGAATGTACCGTATCCGAAAAGAACTGGTAAGAATCGTACTCCTCATTTTTCAATTGGAATTTCAGGATCCCAAAATGGAGGTACTGTACCATATAAAGCCATAGACATTGGGCGGGTTTTCCCCTTAAATAGCCCTAAAATATAGGCCTGAACAAAATGGTACGTACCTCCAATCATTGGATTCCTGAAATGGCAGATGGAATAGTTGATATATAGGTGATGTATAGTCATATGTATGCGATGGCGATATCGTAGTATTCACCATTTTGATGTATAGTTGATGTAAATGTATAGTATCCTAGTTGATATATAGGTGATGCTGTGTCCGGCTAGACTTACCCGCCAGGTGAACCCCTTCACTGCAAAAAAAACGCGTTTCCCAACAGTTTACCAAGGGTTCACTGTGTGCCAACTTAGCTATCATCCATCAACTATAAATCCATCGCCAGGACAAAATCACTGGGGAATTTCTTACGCCCCAAATCATTTGGGGCGGCCCCGAGAAGAGTTAGCCCTAACCCACTAACCTCCAATCGGGTCAAAGACATGGACCTGAAAACCATCTCTGGTTGGTGGTTTTTCGCCCTACCCCTCTGAAAAATATGTTTAAGTCAGTTGGGATGATGAACTTCCCAATATATGTATGGAAATTCAAAATCCAGCCATGTTCCAAACCACCAACTTGACCAACCAGAAAAAAAATCAGGCCATTCTCAGAGCTTGATATCTTGACATCGCTTTTTCCCATTCTCCACGGGGGCGCCATCAACCCGGGGATCCTAAGAACCCGACAGACATTACCCCACGGTACATTCCATGCATTGGTTTTGTTGGGAAAATCTTCACCGGAAACTCATAAAATTTTCCGAAGATCATGGGGCTAAAACCTGTAAAATGTTCCACAAAAACAAATCCATTGATACATGGTACTTGGATGTAACATAGGGCTTTAAGTCTAAACTTAGGCGTCTATAACGATTGTAAGACATTCTAAGTAAAGTTCGATGGGATTTGAAGCCAACCCATCCTCCGGTGTAATCAGCTCCATGGCTTGCTGGAAAATCCACCAGCAATAGCTCGATTCTTTTCCCAGCTAGAAACCTGCATTTATAATCATTTGCCCTCCAGTAAATTAACTTGTTGACCCTGGCAGATAGGGTTTGGAAGATTAGTTCAACTAGTGTCCTCTAAAAATTGGTTGTTTTCAGGGTCGAATTCCTAATTTACCAAAGGGTGTATATATATATGTAATTTTCCAGCCACCTTGAGAGGTCACTGAATCTCTGAAAGTGTCACTACTTGGCGGGTGGCCATGGGAGTATAACTATGGGAATAACCTCCATAAGTTCGGATATAACTACTGGTTGGTGGTGCAATGTGCCCATCTTGAAAAATGATGGAGTTCGTCAATGGGAAGGATGACTTCCCATATATGAAATGGAAAAAAAAACCATGTTTGAAACCACCAACCAGGTAGATATTTTTATAATTATTGAACATTGCCATAGAAATAGTTGATTTTCCCCATCAAAATGGTGGATCTTTCCATAGTTATAAATGATTATAAATGGGAAAACCAAAATGATTGTCCCAGCCAGACTAGACTAGATATAACCCCTGCAACTATGGTATTAGTGCAACTGCACCCCCGAATACTTTGAGTCGTTGGTTGAAGCCACCCCTTTCAATAGGTAATCCGGGATGGCAACTTAAAAACATGTCGAACCACCAAGCAGTTTCACTTTGAAGTGGCATCCCGAATATGCGTTTAACATGTTTTAAAGCATGCTAAAACGCATTTTAAACCACCAACCATTTCCTGGATTTCCCAGTAATTTCAGCCATTTTTCAGTGCCAGGAACTCAGGCCTGCTCTGAAAAGTGGCTACACCATTCCATCTGGTTTAAAACTTCATTTCCACCAAAAACCATTGCAATTTCTTGGGGTATACAAGGTGGTGCCCCAGTTCGTGAACGCTAAGTGAGTGCAAATAAGTGCAATTAATCTAGGGTTGATTAGGGGGTTCTATCTATAGTTAATGGGGGTTATAAACCAACAAACATCACTGGGTACCACCTTGTACTAACCATTTTCAGAAACAGCAATCAAGTCTGTCAACCGCCTATCAGTCAAGTTGCTTTGGATGCCAGTCCCAAGGTCTTGTTGTACCTTGGTGGCGAAAAAAAATAACTGGCGACCCTGCAAGGGAGTTGCCCCAGTTGGGAATCGCTCAGTTTTTGTGCATTTCGAACAAGCTAAAAAACGGTTGGCTTTATGAAAGTGGGTGTGTCTAAAAATAGTGTACCACTAATTCCAGCGGTTAGTCATAATTTTCCCAAACAACGTAGCCGTTTTGGGGGAGACCACCTTTTTTTAACAAACCCATATATCGAACCAGTATTATAAAACCGACAAACATCACATTTCTGGCACAACCACTTTGTGGAAGTCAATGGATCTGTCAAGAAGTACGACTTAGAAAAATGAAAATGCTGGTTTTCGTCAGGAGTGAGCCACTGGGAAATGGTAACTTAACTGGAGATACAATGGGACTTGTAGCTGGGTTTGTGATCAACATACAAATTGGTTACCCAGTTGTACCTTCTCAGGAAGTACGACTGGGGTATGATGATTCAGGGTGTCGTGTACCTTCTCAGACAGTGTGTGGATCTTGTTTAGTTTAAATCCACCTTTTCTGTACAGGAAACCCAGTTCCACGTTGCTTTACAGCTTTATAACTCGATGAGAACATCAAAAAATCCATCGTTTCAATCCTGGTTGGCCTCATAAACCAGCTCGCCTATCGGGCATGTCATAAGTCAAATATACATACAAGGTGGTGCCCCAGTTCACAAAACCATGGGAAAATGATGATTTAACATGATTTAACCAAGAAAAATGGTGATTTACATACGGATTAGTTAGCTAAGTTGGTTTAAAAATCCAATTAATCTAGGGTTGATTAGGGGGTTATATCTATAGTTAATGAGTATTATAAACCAACGTTCACATCACGTTTGGGGGGTACCACCTTGTACTAACCATCTTTTGCTCAAATCCCAAGGGTTGCTGATGAAATCACCACCTATCAAGCCTTGAAAACTCGGGCCATGTACCCTGACGTTTCATCTCGAATGGGGCCCCCGAAAACGTTTTTACGCGTGAACCGAAACGCCTAAAGGAAGTGGTTGAAATCTATGATTTATGGTATATATAACGAAAATTGACGAACTAGTTAATGGGGTTATAATGGCTTATATAAACCAACAAACATATCTGGGGGCCCCATCCTGTACTAACCATCCAATTTTAGGGTATCTAATTTTGACCCCCATATGTGCCATGGTCAATACATGCAGTTTGTGAGGCAGTAAGGCCCCCACATAGTTATATAAACTCCATAAACCACAATACAATAGTTAACCAAGTTACCAGCCAACTTAGCTGCCGTTGACCAAGTTAACCCTAATGAACCCACGTATACCCAAGTCATTAAGCATCACAGTGTATATCTTACATCTGGGCAAACTATAATAAATCCCTAACCTGAAACAAGGCTAGATTGGGATAATTCCCCTTACTAACCATGATTCCAGTGAGGTCACTATGATTTATCCAGATATGTCTACCTAGACCTCAATTAAATTATTCCCCTTCACAAATATACTCCGTATACAATATAAGCCTATCTCATACTATGTGATTATACATATGTATGTATGTATGTATGTCTGTATGTCTGTATGCCTGTATGTCTGTAAGTATCTATCTATCTATCTATCTAGCTAGCTAGCTATCTATCTATCTATGTATCTATCTATCTATCTATCTATCTATCTATGTATATATGTATGTATGCATGCGTGGGAATAGAATGGAATGGAATGGAATGGAATGGAATGGAATGGAATGGAATGGAATGTATGCAATGTAATGTATTGTATTGTATTGTAGTGTATTGTAATGTAATGTAAAGTAATGTAATGCAATGCAATGTAATGTAATGTATGTAGGAATGGAATGGAATGGAATGGAATGGAATGGAAAGGAATGGAATGGAATGGAATGGAATGGAATAGAAGTATGTATGTATGTATGTATGTAAGTAAGTATGTATGTATGTATGTATGCATGTATGCATGTATGCATGTATGCATGTATGCATGTATGCATGTATGCATGTATGCATGTATGCATGTATGCATGTATGCATGTATGCATGTATGCATGTATGCACGTATGCATGTATGCACGTATGCACGTATGCGTGTATGTATGCATGTATGCATGTATGCATGTACGTATGCATTTACGTATGCATTTACGTATGCATGTGTGTATGTATGTATATATGGGGGATTCAATAAATGTAGGCACCCGCCAAATCATCCAATTATTGGGGTACTCAAATTTAACCAATACCCATATACTAGATATATACATATGTATCTATAAGCGGTGTATATACTATCTATATTATAATTTAATTTATTAATATTTATATAATATAATATAATATAATATAATATAATATAATAATATTCTATGATGTAATGATTGTAATGTAATGTAATATAATAAAATAATATGTAAATAAATATATATATATAGTCTATAGTAAGTATATATAATATAATATAATATAAACTACAATATATGTGACATAAAACATATTATATATATAACATAAATTATAAAATATACCCTCTGGATATTTAACATAGCCATGGAAAGATCCACCATTTTTAAGTTCGGTAAACCATCTATTTCTATGGGCCATCTATACCATGGCTATGTAACAAATAACCAGAGGGTATATCATCTAGATATCATGGCAAATCTTGTGGTGATTGAACAATAGCAATGGAAAATCAGCAATGGTGTTCAATTATAAATTATAAAATATAATACAATATGGGTAACTCCAATAAATCCCAATAAATCCCATTAATTGGAGATTTTTAAAGATCTATTAACAACTATTAACCTCTATTAATACCTCTATTCACCCGAAGTAATCTCCAATCTCCCTCAAATCTCAGCTGCGGAAGACATGCCAGGGCTTTCCGCCCAGTGAAGTTAGGCCTCAGGGCGACAGGGTCGGTGGGTTTACCAGGAAAACCATGGGAGAACCATGAAAAAATGTGGAAAAATGATGGGAATACCATGGGAAACATATTGGAAAAGCATGGGACCATACTATAAAATATTATAAATATAGGACAACACCATGTGAAAAATTCTAGGAAACATATAGGAAAATGCTACTTCAACCTGGCCAAAAATGGTGTTTTACATGGATGAAACCAGTTGATGATAGCTAAGTTGACGCTAATTGGCTTTCCATGGGGTCCTCAGCGCAATCAGTGGTCCGAAGCGTTTTGCAGGTCATTCTGGGCTGCGATTGCAACAAAGAAAAGGAACTAAAGTAGCAATTAGCCTCCAGTAAATTAATGAATGGGATTTTTTGGAATGGGAATCTGGGATAACATAGATCCGAAAAACATTGGTTGATAGTCTTGAATAGTGATTGATAGCAATTAGCCTCCAGTAAATTAACATAGACCCTGCCAGATAGGGGTTGGAAGATTAGTTTCCTCTAACAATTGGTGATTTTCAGGGTCTATGTTAATTTACCAGAGGGTAGCCTCCAGTAAAATCACATAGCTATGGAAAATGACCCATAGAAATAGATTCATGGAATACCTACTCAAAATCGTAGTTTTCCATAGCTATGTCAGAGGGAATGAGGCAGCAAACATTGGCATTCAAGCAGCGCGAAAAAAGGGGGGTTCACATGGTTTCACCAGCAGTCATTGTGATTTCAGGATTACAATTCCCATAGGATCCATGTATGCCATATATGGTAACATTTACCATCAATACACCCCAAATGTTACCATATATGGCATACATGGATCCTATGGGATTGGGCTTCCAATCAACGAAACATGTGACTTTGAATCCATTGTCACATGTTTTTAAGCAAGAGAAAACCTGGCAGAAATGGGGCGAACCCATGCTACGATAGGGGGATAGGTGGATCGAAACGCTGAATCAAGAAAAACTATCCCCAGGCTTTCCCATGTGCAAGTGGCTTATGACAATGACGATACTTCCTCATCAGATACAAGGATGATCTGGTCATACTTGGTGGTTCATCCCACTTAGTAAGTAGGTTATAACCCCAGTTGTAAGTGGATTAACCCTACTTATCCCATTTATAACCAAGGTTATAACCTACTTACTAAGTGGGATGAACCACCAAGTATTCCTATGTTTGCCGCCTAAAGCCGCCATAGTTGGGAGTTTCCTTGCCCGTTGTCATGGCCAATTTTTTTTTAATGCTGCTCTACGAAAGAAATCTATATGTTCTAGCTGGGTAGTTGATATATGTTTGTATTTCCAACTGGAGTTGCATACATATATCTGGGATTATCTGGGTAAATTATCATATTTCACTAACCTGAATTAAGGCCCATTTGGGGATGATTCCCCTTATTAACTATGATTCCAGTGAGGTCGCAGTGAGGTCGTTATAATTTACCCAGATATATATGTGTATATATATATAATATGTACATAGTCTATATAATATACGGAAAGGCCTATTGTGAGCTCCTCCCATAGTATATAAGCCTCCCACTTGTTTATGGCTGGCAAACAAATGGCGTCTTTTTTCAAGACAGGGCCAAGTTTTGCAAACACGACAAACAGCTTGGGTAATAAATGAGGGCCTGGCATTTGAGGAAACCCTCAAAAATACTTTCGATGGCCAAGTCAGTTCGATGATCTACCTTGTAAATACATGTAAATACTGGTAAAAACGCATGTAAAGTCCATGACAAAGTGTTAAATCACCAGAGGGTATTCAACCACCCAACTAGGTGTTTTTCAGTTGGGAGTAAACAGCTGGGTTAATTCTTGTTCAGTTTATGATAAGACCTCTCTTGGAGGAACTAGAAGTAGCAGCTATATAGGTGCGACAATACCAACATAATAGACCCCTGGTAAAGCATACAAATTATTCAAGCGTCGATTGGATAGGAATATCAAGAGCTTGAAAAATACTACTATATATATTCATGTCTGGAATCCTTCTGAAATTGATTGAGACAAAGAGACTCGGCGTGGTTTTGCGACTCCGAAATGAAAATCCGTGCTTTTTCGAAATGGGTCGCCAGGTCCGCTTACGGTTGTAGCCTTTATAGTTATGACTGGTTTGTGACCCTATTGAAGTGAACCAGTTTCACTTGCATCCCGTTTAAGGCCCTAGCTTTCTTTGGCCCATCACTGTAACCACTATTATCACATATTATCACATCACTATAAAGCCACCATTTAGTTCAATGGTTTTCCCAGCCATAAACCAACATTTTAGTTCGGGCCAGAACTGTAAAAGACACCCTCCCCAAAGTCACTATCTCCACTATCAACCATTGTAAACCCTATCAACTGGGACTATGCCCACTATCAACCACTATCAACCACTATCAACCACTATCAACCACTATCAACCACTATCAACCACTATCAACCACTATATACCAGGTTCACCATTTCCCATTATTTTCCCATCATTTTACCATAGACCTCATGAAGATCAACCACTATCATGGAAATATATCCAATATCAGATTGCAGTAATCCATTTCCCTCTGGTAATGACTAACAGTTTGCTATTGAAAATGGCCATAGAAATAGTGCCAGTAAAAAAATGTGATTTTCCATGGCTTTTTGTATGTTTACCAGACGGTACATCTCAACCACATCTCATTAAATCATATTAAAGCCCCCTTAACCGCCCCAAACCGATCCAAGTTTGGGCATGATGATATCCTCATTAGATCCCCATTTTCTATCCCACTGATATTCCCATGAAATATCTACTTGCTTCTAAGTTGGTTCTAAGTTGGTTTCTTTCAGCGCCATCAACTACATATCCCCTACAAACCCGATTGTAAAACCATCCCGAAAAAACTGGTTGGTGGTATACCTACCCCTCTGAAAAATATGAGTTCGTCAGTTGAGATTATTCTCCCCAACTGAATGGAAATTCATATTCCAGCCATGTTCCAAACCACCAGCCAGTCATTCATTCATTTCCCCACGAAATTCCCCACGAAATATCCCCAGTATATTCCCCACGTTCGATCCCTATAGATATTCCAAACCACCAACCAGTATGGTTATAATAGTTAATAGATATCCCATCATATCCCCATAGATCATTAAAATATAAATACTAATAAGATCTAATAAGCACAAAGTTCAGCACTTTACTTGGTGGTTCATCCCACTTAGTAAGTAGGTTATAACCCCAGCTGTAAGTGGATTAACCCTACTTATCCCATTTATAACCAAGGTTATAACCTACTTACTAAGTGGGATGAACCACCAAGTAATATACCACCAACCAGAAAAGCTTCCCCAAGTTCTGCAAGGTGCAAATGCCGATCGTGGACGGCCCGCACAAAATTCAGCGCTTCGTCCGCAATGAGAAAGTTGGCCCACGCCTTGGCGATTTTTCAGGGCCGCCAAAACCATTGGAAAACCCATGGGGAAAGCAGAAAACCCATGGAAAACCCTGGAAAAAAAACATCGAAAAATGAAGGTTTCAGCCTCAAAAAACCCTCTATAATCCGAGTAAGCCCTAGTTGTGTTGGTGGTTAACCATTACCAAAGATTGTTGGGGGGAGTTGGGTATATTCTACTATTAGCCCGTTAATGATATTCCATTTCACATGGTGAATATTAGATACCTTCCAAAAAAACTACTCTTTTGCTGGTTACATGTTACCATTGATAGCAAAAGATTAAAGTACCAAAGTATCCAACCAAGGTTTAACCAGGAAAACTTGGGGAGATTGTCCAAGATATGGCTGATTTGTGTTAGCAAAGTTGGCGCAAACTTACAACTCCAGTTTCATTCGGCTGATGGTTTATGATAGATAGATCGAACTAGTTCATGCAAGGTGGTGCCCCCCCAGTTACAAATTGATTATAAACCCATTAACTATAGATATATCACCAACAAAAACCATAGTTATTGGAGTTATTTGCACCAACTTAGGTATCTTGGGGGCACCACCTTGTGGTGTATAAACCAACAAACATAACTAGCGGGGCACCAGCTTGTAACCACATCACTGGGATGGACCCACAAGTTGTGACCTGTCTGTCCCTACCTCAGGTAGTAAAAAACCCATAAAAACCATGTCGAATACATGTTTTTTTATCCAGCATGAAACAATGGTTTCTCGGAGGAGTAACCTACATGAAAAATATAGACAGGTATGCATTTTTTCAATGAAAATCCGGCATTGCCAGATCCTTTCCTAGAAAAACCATGGGTTCTCTATATTTATATTATTTATATTAGCTATTGGAGGGAACGGATTACTTGCACATGCCCCAAAATTGCCAGTTTGATGGGGGAACTTACTTAGCCAAAGGGAATGGAAGCTTCTCCCTATTTTTTGAGATACCGAACCCATAGTGATAAAAGTACACATTCAAAATTTAGCACAAAATTCAATTGTTTCTGGAACAACAAATGATTAAGAATCCTAAACTTGTTCCCTGAATTCTACGGTTTGGTAATTTACATAGCTATGGACAATTGACCATTTACAGATGATTGTCCATAGATATGTCAAATTCCCAAAGGATATGTATGTTCATCGCCAATCTTAGATACCCTGCAAAAAATGACAAATTCTTTGCTGGTGAACGTGGATCGTCCCATTACCAAAAGACTATTTTGTTGGATTAGTTATTCTACCCATCTTTCAGATTGACCCAACCACTATTAACATCTATTGACCCAGAGTATATATTAACATCTATTCACCACTATTAACATCTAATATTGTAAGATTGACCTAGTATAAGTTGGTATAAGTCCAATAACCATGGGTTTATGGTACTTCTAACTATAGTTTATGGGGATTGCCAATGATGGGCTAATAGTTTATAGTTTATAGTTTATAGACTATCTATGATGGCTAATAGATTATCTATGATGGTACCATAAACCCATCATAGTTTATAGTTTATAGTAATGATGGGCTAATGATGGCTATGTTTTCCAACATCTTTACAGATGAACGGCAAGATCTCCAAGATCTCCAGTCTCCAAGGAACAAATCCGCGACTCTTACCGTTTGAGAAGACAGGATATCTCAAACGTTGAGGCTCCTCGGTGAAACACGGTGATATGTTACAAGTTACAAAACATAGCGGGGATATCATGAACATTTTTTTTGCAAGGTGCCCAGAAAAAAAAAAACATAGCTAAGTGGGTGGAAATAAGTAGATTAAGTAAGTTAGGTTTATGATAGAAAAGTTATGGTTAGATGGGGTTATACACCAAAATATCACTTGGGAGGCACCACTTTGTGGCTAAAGTGCTCATCAATGGACACACAATGAGGAATCTTATTGGAATCAATATGTGGGTTTGCAACTGAGCCCAGTTATTAGACTGGATGATAATCGTACCTTAAGTGGGTGAACTAACATGAATGAACTCATCCACATACTGGGGTTTTCGCCACCAAGTATTATCCACTACAGTTACAGCCCTTACCAGTTAGACTGGCTACCCCATTTTAAGTGATATATATAACTACCTTAGTTGAAGGAATGATTTCATCCCAAATTATAACTGGTAATGGCCATAACATGCCATAACTGTAGCTGGTTGGTGGTATACCTACCCCTCTGAAAAATGATGGACTTCGTCAATGGGAAGGATGACTTCCCATATATGAAATGGAAAATAAAAATGTTCCAAACCACCAACCAGGTAGATTTTTTTTAATTATTGAACATTGCAATAGAAATAGTTGATTTTCCCAATCAAAATGCTGGATTTTTCCAGTTCGTTATGTCAACGTTTACCAGGCCAGGTATCCAGGTGGTGGCTGATGATATGATATGATATGATATGATATGATATGATATGATGGTCTCTAGACAGTGGTTGGTTTACGCAAAGAAAACTGGTTTTTCTCCACCAAAAGTTGGCTAGCCTCCGGTGTCATCAAAGACTTTCCATGGAGCTTTAGAGCTTGGATGCTGTTGGTAAATGCTTGGGAAGTGGCTTCAAACTAGCAACTTAGCCCGCAAAAAAGGGCTTAGTCAATATTGGTGGCTGTAAGCCATGTCACTGCTGGGAAATGCCACAACCCAGTCGCTAACCTTTAGCGTTGATTTCAGGATTGGCTTGGGTGAGATTTTGGTTGAAGCCTCTCGGTAAAAACTCAGGTTTTCTGTAGATTTTCCGTTCAACTAGCCCGGTGATATATACTAGCTTCAGTTGCATAATCACAGCAAGCAAAACTTTGGGGTTCTCAAGCATGTTTATCTTAAACTCGTGTTGCAGATCATAACCGATTTGGCGGCTTTACCTTCCCCGAAATCACATACTTGGTGCATTATCCTAGGAATCCTAAGTAGTTTCTGTACTTACTAAGTGGGGTGAACTACCAGGTAGTCACTGCATGTCTGTTGTTCGAAACCCTGCACTATATTACTTGCAGCCAAGTACCACCGAAAGGGGCCATTCAGTAAGTTGGCTTGTAAGCTAATCTAAGTATAGATCTTTTCAATGATAAATTATAAACCAAATATAGTCTATGAGCCAACTCATCTATCTAGAGGGGCCCTTCCCGTACTGTACCCTCTCCCATTCAACATGTTTGGCAAAACATTCCCCATCAACCTACCCTGGACCAGGGTTGCAGTAAGGGTGAGCATCGAATGGAAATAGACATGACTAAAACCATCAACCGAATGACTAAAGTTGACTAAAGCTCCTCACCAGAACAAACAGCATGTCTAATCTTGAGGCAAATGCGCGAAACACAAAGATATGTTGTGACAAAAAATGTCCTTGAGGCATCCAAAGCCGCCGTATGAAGGTGCAAGTTTCTGTCCAGTTCGAGTGGGCGTGACATTCTTACTTTCGGCCTGCAGACTCCTCCATAAGTCAGCTAGATTTGCCCCAAAATCCCAAGTCATCGGGAGAAAAAACATGTAGTTCTGCGACGCAGAGCCATAGCCATGGAGAACTGATTGATACCGAACTCACTGCTTCCGGCGTTAAAGGTCAACGATGGCTTCCATCTGAGTTTTCAGCAGCCTCGTTTGGTACATATCGCCACCATGGATTCCATTGACACCAAGTCTTCTGTCATGTCGAAGGGAACACTTACACGAAATTGTCAGTTTCTATGCAGAGCTTTTATTAATTAAAAGTGTACAATGATGTAAAATTCTGTAATTTTTGATCACATGGAGGTTTCCTAAGTCATGGGGATACCCCGAGTTCTCATCCATTTATAGATGGATTTTCCATGATTCATAAACCATCCAGCGAGCGTGGGGGTACCCCCTTGACTTTGGAAACATCCACATGCAGGTTCTCAGGTCGTCCACTGGGCAATTGCCCTGCGTCATGTGGGAGGTGAACATCAAGATAGCTGGGATTTATGGATGTTCATCACCTCTAAGAATGGACAACATCTAACCATTTTGATCTGATATTTGGAGTGCTGGAAACGGTTTGCATACATTGCATACCCCTCAGTCATGGCCATTCTAACAAGGAAAATTGCGTTTTCAACCATGGTATTTGCAGGTGTTCCATCATTCTTCAGACAAACCTACATTGGTCAATCTGTGCACAGGTACGACACCCACCATGCGTCTGCTGCCCCAACCGGGCCAAAAATTGGGTCCCTTTGGCCGGTAATCTTGATCTGCGGTTCACCCCACTGACTGTAGCAGGTTACTTCACCCTTGCAAGTGGTTCCCGGTCGCCCTATGTACCAAAAATCAGTAAAGTTCCCCACTTAGTGGGCTGAACAATCAAGTGCCTGATATATTACAACTGGTTGGTGGTTTCAACCCCTCTGAAAAATATGAAAGTCAGATTGGATCATCATCCCAACTATTGGGAAAAATAAAAGCCATGTTCCAAACCACCAACCAGACAAGTATGGGCACCATTTAAGGTGATCCTAAGGTCCTAAGGAAAGCCTGAAATCTCCGTCTCATGGTTGATCAACAATTTTCTTCGCCCAAGTTGCGGGTTGGGTTCCCAACCAATCAACAACAGTTGTAAACCACCAACCACTTACAATGTTTTTGGCCCCCGTTTGATAGCTAAGTCGGTTTATAATATAAGCCCCAGTAACTAGTTCGTTATTTGCGTACCATAAACCATAGTGAAATTGGAGTTATTTGCACCAACTTAGCTATCTTACGGGGGCCTCACATTGTAATATGGATACCTGGAAGTCCAGGATCCTCCTACAGCTACAATGTGATCATCCTTTTCGAACCAAAAGCCTACTGCGGGGTGGCCAGAGTTATGTTTATGAAGGGTATAACCTTGGTTTCCTAACGGTTGCACTGCCGTGAATTTCCGGTCATGACATCCCACCGCCACAAGGACCAGCCGCCACAAGATTGAATCGCAGTAAAATCCCAACGGATTTCAGCATTCATCCAGAAAACATGTTTTTTAGCTGATCCCAAATGGATGTGAGTCAAAATGGAAGACCTAGGGGACCACAGATGTCAGTCTAGTTTAGTATTAACCATCCAATTATTGGGGTACCTAATTTTGACCCATACCCAAATATCCGAAGGTTAACCATTAACCATTAATCTGGGTAAATTATAATAATTCACTAACCTGAAATGTTGGGCCATAAAAGGGGATGATTCCCCGCAATCTAACCATGATTCCACACCTCGGGAGAAGGTCGGGTTCGGTCGTGATGAAATTTACCCAGATAAATCCATTAATCCCAAGGTTAACCATTAGCTGATTGGTCATTTCTATTCATTCAACTGTGGGCTGAACCAACATCTTTGACCATTTTAAGGATGGTTCAATTAGTTGAATCACCCATGTTTCCCCTGTTTGCTCCGGTGGTGCCCCAGTGAGCTGTGAGTTAACGCGAGCTAAGTTGACGCACATATAACTTGTTTCTTTCGTTTGGGTTTAAACTTGGTGAATTCTATGGTTTAATGGAAAATACAACTATAGTATTCATGGATGTTACCCTCTGATAAACTAACATAACTATGGAAAATCACAATTTTGAATGGGAAAACTCACTATTTCTATGGCCATGTTCAATAGCTATTTTGACATAACCAGATGGTTTTTTGTTTTTTTTTGCCAACGTTCACATCACTGGGGGGCACCACCGCCTTGTGTGTTTTGCAACGAGCGGCTGGTGCACCGATGGAGAGAATGAAGTCCAGGAACTCCTGCCGAGTCACCCTCCTTAGTTTTTTGAAGCGCTGCACAAGGTGAAAAAAAGGTTTTCCATAAATGGCTATGGGTCAATACCTATAGATACATTTTTAGTGGGATGAACATCCACTTAGCAGCTATTTTGATGTTCACCAGGGGTAAAAGGTTTTGACACAATGCCAAATGGGCTTATCCCAAATGGATGGTTTAAACATGTTTAAACCATATCTGTTTCCATAAATTTCTGGTATCAACCATCCAGAAATTATGGTTTATTGTAGACATATCCACTGTCTAAAATTCAGATGGGTTTATAGACAAACTATAATTGAGCCACAAAGGTTATACCCCTACAAGCTGGGGCCCCATTAAGCTGTTCACACAAAATGTGTTTGTGCAAATAACTATGTCATAACGATAGTGTATGAGACGCAAATAACTACACTGTGAGGCCCCCAAGATAGCTAAGTTGGTTTATAACTCCAATAACTATGGTTTATGGTACTTATAACTATAGTTGCTGGGGCTTATAAACCAACTTATAACTGGGGGGCCTCACATTGTAGATTTGGATGGGGTTATGAAGCAACTTAAAAATGGAGGGCCCCATCCTGTGAAACTTCCAGGGCCATGGGGATGATTCCAGGGCTCGGGAGAAGAGTGATGTCTTCGGTTGAAATTTACCGTTTAACATCCCATGAAATCCCATTGAAATTCCATTAAATCCCATTAAATCCCATTGATTGATACCCAGATATATCTTTATAACATTATCCAACGCTATCTATGGTACGAGTAGGCTTAAAAAGCAAACACTTTAGAGATCGTTGCATTGAACGATTTTGAACATGGGAACCACGGAACAACCAGAAACATCAACAAAATGAAAACATGATGGGTAAGGCTTCTTTATTTATTCTTTATTTATATTCACCAGCTAAAGAAACATAAAAAGATGGGAACGACTATAACCATTGCTTCAAAAGTAGTCATTGTTTCAAAAGTCGCGATTTAAGGCCTTTGCTTCAAACGAGAGATAAGGTGGTGGTAAGCGTAACCAGGAGAACGATTCGATATAGGAGTAAGCCACCTAGCTCAACAGGAAAGTTGTCTTCCAACCATCAAAACAGTAGTCCGAACTGGTCGGAGGGGCGGTAAAAATTAGGATTTATATAACTCTGACCAACTAAATTTGACTTGATTTAACCAACAAGGTTGGTATGTAAACTTTAAAACATGGATTAAAGCAGCAAAAAGGAACAACATATGGTTTGACAACGATCTAACATGGGAGGTAAATGGACATAAAATATCATAAAAAATATAATCTGCATGGGAAAAAATCATACCCAGTGATACCCTCTAGTAAAGCAACATAGATATCGAAAAGATACACTAATATCATTTTACCATGAAAAGCTGCATGTCGTTTGGGGATTTCTCAGCGAACTCCTGAGGAACTAAAGGAACTGATCCATACGAAACTGGATGATTTGTGGGCTAAATGTTGATACATCCAGCACCAGCATAGATCTAGAAGTATTTCCAGGATGTTTTTGGACATGATGTATCCTCAAAAAAAACAGTGTACAATTGTTCTATCTTTTGAAAAAGGAGTTGATAAGAAGAAAACGCTGAGGTTGAAACCATGGTGAATTAGCAGCAAATTTGTGGGGGTGTCCTGCGACATGTTTGTTTTAGCTTTCAGCAATTTCTGGGTATCAACTAAACCCACAAGAAAGGCCAAATCTAACTGTACAGAAAATGTTCAGCAATAAACAGTTCAAAGGCTGTAACAAGATCCAACTATGTAGCAATTGTATAGCTTGGGGGTAATCAAGAGTACATGGGTTCTTCATCTTCCTTACCCCCATGAAGCAACCCATCACTTGCTTCAGCAATGAATCATTTGAAACCAATCCAACTGTAGATCACCAACACGTGTGGCCCGGCCACGCAAGAAGGGCCATGAATAAATGGGGGTACTACCGGGTACCCTGTACCATTTCGAATTCTCATGAACAATCTTCTCTAGTTTGGTGCCCCCCCACCTATTGTCAATCCTGGGTTCACCCCTTGACCCTTTCACTTTTTAACACAGGTAGGGCTCTTAGCAGTTATTACACTGAAGATAAATGGGATGAAATTGCCCCTGTAACTAAGATTTTAAATGAGGTTATATCATCATTTAAGTTATATAATCATCATTTAGGTGATAAACCTCAGTTACTATATCACTTAAATGAGGTTTTATAAGCCAGATGCTACTGCTAAGGGCACTGCATGATACCTCATTTATGGGATCCAGAATCGCCGACAACTCAACCATCAACCCATGATGTGCAACTAGGTCCATCTTTTTTCTGCTAAAACCCAACATCACATTGAAATTTGAAACAAAAACATTGAATATCCAATCAACCTGTGGATCTAGTAAGTTCATCCTTCGAAAAATATCCATGCTGTTCAGCCATCAAAATCAAGAAAAACACCAAACATGTGGTTGGGAAACTCAATGTGTATCTCAGTAACTGGCTGCAACCATAGCAAGGAATATGGACGGCCCTCAGCTCACCGCTCTCTCCATCAGCGTGATGACCCCTTTTAGCCAAACGTAAATGGGATGAAATCACTCTAGTTGGTGAAAACTATCACTTAAGTCACTTAACTGAGGTTCCAGTTAGCCAGTTACATGTTATTTTTCTCTTTTTTTCATGGCGTTTTTCTGCATGGGAATCTATGCCTCCCCAAAAAAAAACACAGTTGCTGCCTTGCGTCGGCGGTATGTTTGCAAGGAACAAGCGATTGACTCCATCCCATCTGGGATCCTCTGGTGGTAAGCCTGGAGATCATCATGGCTTTTGTGAAGGGCAGTGTTGGATCTCTCTATCACTGCACAAAAATAAAAAAGAGTGATATTAGTAGCGATTATTCATTGAGCGTTCACATATCACTAAAGTGAATACATGCACATGTA
The DNA here is from genome assembly GCA_947184155.2 of Cladocopium goreaui. Classification (NCBI taxonomy): domain Eukaryota; class Dinophyceae; order Suessiales; family Symbiodiniaceae; genus Cladocopium; species Cladocopium goreaui. The sequence continues at coordinate 403,315 of CAMXCT020000791.1, read as the reverse complement.
CAAAGTGAACGCTTCATGGTCAATAATTGTAATTTATTGCATTTATATAGCATTATGAGAGTAGATGACAGACATATTACAATGTACAAACATAAA